>PVIR01025344.1:0-24671 GCA_004026965.1 Petromus typicus | reverse complement strand
GGTGAAAGGGGACAATGTTGAGATTGTAACAAAAAAGTAAGGAAACAAATTTTATATATATGGGGGGGTGGTAGGGTGGGTGGGGCTATGGGAAAAAATGAGAATTAAGTTGTGTCTTATACTGGTGCAAATCCCCATTATGGAGTGCAATCATGATGTGTATATTTAATGTACCAATAAAGATAATTAAAAAAAAAAAGAGATACAAACTGGCAGAGTGGATCAAAAAGAAGATCCTACAATCTGTTGCTGACAAAAAACACACCTAATTCAGAATGAAACCCATAGAATAAAAGTAAACACATGGAAAACAATACTCCATGTGACAGGAAACAGCAACAAAGGAGGAGTGCTGATTTTATTTGCAGACAAAACCAAAACTGATAAAGAGAGATAAAGATTGACACTATCTTTTAGTTCAGGGAAAAATCCAAAAGACAAAAATCACAATCTTAAATATCTATGCTCCAAATTCTAATGCACCCAACTATATAAAACAAATATTAACTGACTTGAAAAACCAGATAAACTCCAATACAATAATAGTACGGGATCTTGATACCCCACTGTCACAAAGAGACAGAGCAACTTGGACAAAAAGTCAATGAGGAAATCCTTGAGCTCAACCAGACTCTTCAGCAAATGGATTTAATAGATGCCTACAGAGTATTTCACCCCACAAAATTGGAATTTACATTCTCCTCAGCTGCTCATGGATCATCCTCCAACATACACCATGTGCTCGTTCAAAGAACAGGTTTAAGCAAATATAAACAGACAGAAGTTATCCCTTGTATGCTGTCAGATGATAGTGCCCTGAAATTGGAGCTGAATAGCAAAGGAAAGCCCGGGATCTTCACAAACACATGGAAACTGAACAACACTCTGCTGACCAACCAATGGGTCCCAGAAGAAATTAGAGAAGAAACTGAGCAGTTCTTACAACTAAACGATAACCCCAGTACAACATATAGAAATTTATGGAACACAATGAAAGCAGTTCTATGAGGAAAATTCATAGCAGTGAAAGCCTATATCCAGAAAATGGAGCAAGCTCCAATAAACAATTTAATGCTGAACCTCAAGCGACTAGAAAGAGAGGAGCAAAACAAACCCAAAGCTCGCACTAGGCAAGAAATTATAAGGATCAGGTCAGAAATTAATGCAATAGAAACCAAGAGAACGGTTCAAAAAAATCAATGAATCGAAAAGCTGGTTCTTTGCAAGGATAAAGAATATTGATAGACCCTTAGCGAAGCTCATTAAACAAAAGAAGGAAAAGGTTCATATCTATGCTACTACGTATGAGAACAGAGAAATTACTACAAACCCAGAGGAAGTCCAGAGGATGCTAAACACCTACTTTGAAAATTTATACCTCAATAAAATGGAAAATGTAGAAGAAATGGATAGATTTCTAGACACATATGAACTCCCAAAGCTGAATAAAGAAGATATAGAAATGTTAAATGCCCCAGTAACAATCTGGGAAATTGAAAATGTAATTAAACACTTGCCAACAAATAAAGCCCTGGACCTGACGGTTTTCCTGCAGAATTCTATAAAAGTTTTAAAGAAGAGTTAGTGCCTCTACTTCTGAAATTCTTCAATGAAACTGAAAGGGAGGCAGTACTCCCAAACTCATTCCTGGAAGCAACCATTACTCTGATTCCAAAAGCAGAGAAAGACCCAAACAAAAAACAGAATTACAGGCTAATATCTCTAATGAACATCAATGCAAAAATCCTCAATAAGATCCTGGCAAACAGAATACAGAGAATTATCAAAAAGATTATACACCCTGATCAAGTTGGATTCATCTCAGGGATGCAAGGATGGTTCAACATACGTAAATCAATCAATGTTATACACGATATTAACAGGCTTAAGGACAAAAATCATATGGTCATCTCGATTGATGCAGAAAAAGCGTTTGACAAAATACAACACCCACTTATGTTCAAACTCTACAGAAGATCAGAATAGATGATCTGTATCTCAAACTAATAAAAGCTATCTATGAGAAACCTTCAGCCAGTATCATACTAAATGGTCAAAAATTGAAACCTTTCACACTAAGATCAGGAACAAGACAAGGGTGTCCTCTCTCACCACTTCTGTTCATTATAGTTCTGGAAATATTAGCCATAGAAAATAGGCAAGAGAAAGAAATAAAAAGAATAAAGATTGGAAAAGAAGAAGTTAAATTGTCATTATTTGCTGATGACATGATACTCTATCTAGAGGATCCTAAAAACTCAGTTTAAAAACTGCTGGACCTAATCGCCAATTTTAGCCAGGTAGCTGGTTACAAGGTCAACGTTCAAAAATCAATAGCCTTCATATACACAAACAATAGACCCACTGAGGTAGAAATTAGAGAGTCAATCCCTTTCATAATAGCACACAAAAAATAAAATACCTAGGAATCAACCTAACAAAGGAGGTGAAACACCTCTGCTCTGAGAACTACAGGACTCTGGAAAAGGAGATAGAAGATGATATCAAAAAGTGGAAAGACATACCTTTCTCCTGGGTAGGAACAACCAATATTGTCAAAATGGCTATACTCCCAAAACTACTCTACACATTCAAGGCAATCTCGATTGAAATCCCAACAGCATATTTCACATATCTAGAGAAAAAAAAAAATCCAAACTTTCATCTGGAACCACAAAAGACCTAGAATAGCCAAAGCAGTTTCTAAGCAACAGGGACATGGTGGGAGGTATCACAACTCCGAACCTGAAACTATACTATAAAGCTATAAAAACTGCATGGTAATGGCAAAGTAACAGACCCGAGGATTAATGGAGCAGACTAGAAGATCCAGAAACTACTCCAGATACACTGAGCCTCCTCATCTTTGACAAAGGAGCCAAAAATCCTCAATGGAGGAAAAATAGCCTCTTTAACAAATGGTGCTGGAAAAACTGGGCTTTAATTTTCCAAAGACTAAAACCAGCTCTAACTCTTTCACCATGTACCAAGCTCAAATCAAAGTGGATAAGAGACCTAAATATTAAAACAGACACTCTAAACCTTGTGCAAAACAGGTTAGGTAAAACTCTCAAAGACATTGGCTTAGGGAAAGACTTCATGAACAAAACTTCTATAGCACAGGAATTGGCTGAGGAAATCAACAAATAGGACCTCATTCTTTTAAAAATCTTCTTCACAGCAAAGGAAACCACCAACAGAGCAAAAAGGCAACCAATAATGTGGGAAAAAATCTTTACCAGCAGTTCCTCAGACAAAAGGCTACTGTCTAGAATATATAAAGAGCTCAAAAAAATCAGCCCACCCAAATTTAATGACCCAATTCAAAAATGGGCTTCTGAAATGAACAGATATTTTTCAGAGGAAGAAGTAAGAGCAGCTAAGAAGCATATGAAAAAAATGCTCAACATCATTAGTCATTCGAGAGATGCAGATGAAAACAACATTGAGATTTCATCACGCTCCACATAGAATGGCTGCCATTTCAGATTCAGCCAACAGCAAATGTTGGTGAGGCTGCAGAGAAGAAGGAACCCTTCTCCACTGTTGGTGGGACTGTAGACTCGTACAACCCCTATGGAGATCACGTTGGAGATTTCTCAGAAAGCTAGGATTGGAGGTTCCATTTGACCCAGCCATTGCCCTGCTAGGTGTATACACACAAGAATTAAAGACTCATATCACAGTGACATGTGTGCACCCATGTTTATAGCAGCCCAATTCGTGATTGCTACATCTTGGAAACAACCGAAGTGTCCATCAACTGGAGATTGGATAAAAAAGCTGTGATTCTTCTACAGAATGGAATATTACTCTGCCATCAAAAATGATAAGTTTGAATCATTTCTGCTTAAATGGACATACCTTGAGGATATCCTCATAAGGGATATAAATACTGCATAGATAGGTACATATCGCATCTTTTCTCTTGTATGAGAAAATAAAGATGTAAATGAGTCTTAGAACTGTATGTTATATACTGTGACATAGAAAATGCTCAATGTAAAATAGGGTGAAGAGGGAAAAATGAGATTGTAACAAAAAAGTTAGGAAACAAATTTTATGTATGTGGGGGTGCGGTAGGGTGAGTAGGGCTATGGGAAAAATTGAGAATTAAGTTGTGTCTTATACTGATACAAATCCCCATTATGGAGTGCAATCATGATGTGTATATTTAATGTACTAATACATATTTAAAATTTTTTAGAAAAAGAATGAAAGGCTTTGAACTAGCATTGCCAGTATGTTCTCCAGGCTTTTCTTTTTTTTCTCAATGAGAAGTTAGAAGTCCAGAATTTATAGATTTCTCCATTTCTAATTTCAGGAGTTAAGTAAAAAGTGTTTGAAACTTATACAGGCCATATTCTGCTAATGGAGTCTTCGATTGTCGTATTCGGTTTACGTGGGAAGAACAGGGGACTGCTGAACAATGCAAGTTGAGAGTGATCTGAGACTTTCATAACCTGTATCCTGCCCTCATGTTGAGTGAGGAGGCCATATTTATCCACACTGTACATATTCTTTTTTTCTTTTTCTTTTTTTTTTTTTTTTTTTTTTTTTAGGTTTTTTTTGAGACAGGGCCTCACTTTGTGGTTCAGGCTGGCCCTGAGCTCAGCCTCAAACTCACATCACAGCAATCCACCTGCCTTTACCTCCCAAGTGCTGGGATTACAGGCGTGAACCACCATGCTCGGCACTGTGCTGTGTGGTACTGGTTGCTGCTGGGGTGAGTCTCCACGCCCAGTATGGTATATGGTTACCGGGGATCGAACCCAGGTCTTTGCGCTTGCAAGACAGGTGCTGGAACCACTGAGCTAACTTCCCAGCCCCACACTGTCCATATTCTAATCGAACTCAGAAAGAGTCAAGGCTTCAAAGTACTTATCCATTGTTCAGGAGTCTCAGGGAAGTACTCACATATGAAAATATTAAAATGGCAAAGTCAGGAGTCAATGACTGTGTTCAAACAGACCTCTGATGGTAACAGGGAAGAATTGTAAGTCACAGAATTCCTGAAGCTTTATGGATGGCAGCTCAGGGCAGCCACATTTCAACCTGGTCCACCTGTCTCTCCAACTGACCTGAGAGTCATGGTGGGCATTTCCTGTGGTGTGACCTACCTAGTATCTGAGTCTAGGTTTATTATTTTGCTGCAGTAAAACAAAGTTTCAGATAGGCCCTCAATAGTCCATTATTATCTAAAAGAAATGATGTAAAGACCTGCTTTTTATCCTTATTTTTACAGGATAAAAATGAGGAGGCAGAAAGTTAAAACACTTGCCTGGAAATCAAACTAATAACTTTATTGCTGGAATATCAAAGTTTGAGATTATGACTTACAGCTCGGTCCAGAATACACTCACTGCTGGCTCGTATCTAGGTGAGGAGCTTCTGAAGATGCCAGTGCCCACGTAACACCTACAGATTTGCACTGAATTGTTCTTGGATGGATCTGGGCTTGAGTTTACTTTTTAAAGCCTCTTCTTATTATTCAGTTTTAAAGCCAAGATAGAAGAAAGAGTGCTGGCTTAAGCCAGTGCATCTTAAAAACTTTAATATGAAAATTTAGTTTCACTTGTCAAAACGTAGTGCTTCAGTTGGCCTGAGCTTTGAGCAGAACTTTTTTGTTTCCAAGAAGGTCCCACAAAGTACCACAGCTCCTGGAGCACAAGTCAAATTCTAAGTGGTCTGGCTAGAGCACTTCTATCATGGGATCATGAGGAACAGAATACAAGAACAAACTGGGGCCAAAGAGATTCAGGGTTCCATGGCTTTGTGAGAAATGAAAATGAGCCCAGATACCAGGGCATTTCTAACACGGGAGCAGAGAGAAAGTATAATAATCCTGTCGGTGGGATTGTAGAGTACCAAAAGGGTGAAGCCAAGCAAGGTCTTAGCTTAACCTAACACATCATAAAATTTTCATGATAAGCTTGGCTTTGATTCAAAGTAACACTTGAATCTGATTTCCAAAACTAATGCTCAGTGCCAGAGATTCTAGTGGTGCTGCCCAGTATATATTAACTCAGAGTGTGGTAGGACTTTGGCCCAAGCCTTTGCTTCGTTTCTCTCTTTGCAGTTTAGGCTGTCACAATGACCCTGAGAGCCATTAATACTTGTTGCTTAAGAGTTCAACCAACTATACCAGGATCCTTTCGGTACATTAGGGCATTGAATTGTTTATTTTTTATATTTGCATTACTATAAACTGAAATAAGGACTTTCTCAATAAGTTATATCCCTAGATTGTTTCTAAATACTTTTGTTTTGATTTTAGACAGGCACGATCATTTCTGTCTTAGGCATGGTGTATTTAAGAAAACAAATCCTCCTAGGCAGTTCAGCTACAAAAGCACAGTTAACATGCCTTCTGACTCTGCTTCTTCTGTTTCACCCATTGACTATGAGCTGTGGAGTCTGCACAACCCCGAGGCAGAGGGAAGATGTTGCACTCCGTTGTACCAATAGCCTGAGCACCCTCCTGTGACCACGGCCCATGTGGAACTCTGCTTTGCAGGAGCAGCGGCAGGTTCTCTGTTCTGACAGGCAGCAGGGGATGCCAATATGTCCCATGAAGACTGCAGACCAGAAGGCACAGTTCAAGGAGGGAAACAACATTCAGCTGCCAAAATAATTCCTAATGTGTGCAGTGCATTTGTTAATTGAATTGGGAGTTTATTTTCAAGACATGTGAGTCAATACTATTCTTGAGAGGAAGAAATGAGCCCTGATGTGACCACTGAGTAACACACAGGTTACAGACAAGGATGTACATCCAGATATGATCCAAACCCTTCTCTTTATACTTTCATATTGTCAATCTTCCCCTTTCTAAAGGTATCTACATTTTTAGTTTACCACATGCATTTTGGAAATTTTTATATTCACACTTAAAATCATGCTTAATTATGGACTGTATTGCCTCACTGGCCTTAAACCTGTTTTCCTCTCTGCACAGTGAAAATTTCTATGTCTCACAAGTACTTTTCTGAGATGTTAAATATGGCTTGCCTTAATCCATCAAGTGTGTTATAAATTTCCATCTTTAACCTTATTGTGAATTACATGAACAGAAGCACATGTGTATACATAGATTATTAAAATTGTTTACTGATAGCATCATTTGAGAAAAATGAGACTCACTTAACATGTACAATTGGCAAGGAGATAATGAAAAGGCTCTCCTGGTTGGAAGTATTGTAAGCGCTACAGTGATATTTCCAACTACCTGTAAGAGTAAATAAGCATTTTTAAAATTTTGGATTTGGGGGTGAAAGTACTTGAACAGAAATGTGGGGAGGAGGGAGAACAAATAATCAAACATAATTCCCCCCCTACTGCCTTATATTTCTTCCTGCTGTTTCTTATTAAGTAAATAGTTGCCCAGCCTCAATTTTATAGGAAAGTGTCTTTTTAAAATTCATATTGATTGTCAAAATATAAGGAAAGTTACAAGAAATAAAAGTGTCAAATATACAAGCAGTTTTCACACTGTGGTAGTTGCCACTATAAAGTTTAACTCCTAAACTGCATGCATATAGTAGTGGGGCACCTAGAAAGTGTCATGGCTCACACCTGTCTTCTTGAACTTGGAGGCTTAGACAGGAAAATCACTGGGAATTCCAGGCCAGCCAGGGATCTGTAAGGAGCTCAAGGTCAGTCTGGAATATGTAGTGAGACCCTGTCTCAATACAAGACAAAACAAATGAGGGGGAGAAATTAGCCTTCTGGTCTTTAGTTTTCCAAAATATAACCCATGCCTTCTGCTGAAAGGTCTGTCAGTCAGTTCCAAGATCATCCCTTTTGAGAAAAAGCCTAGTAACAGTTAGTAGCTGATGCATCCAAGCAAATGCCCCAAGGTGCCTCTGCTTTGGTTCAGTGGACATCTGTCTTCGCCCCACCAACCTGCCATGAGTGTGTCAGCCACAGAGCTGCCAGCTGTCCACTTAGCTGAAACAGCAGTAGAACTGTACCCCCCCTCTGTTTCGCTGTGAAATTGCCTGTCTTCTACTCTATCATCTTGCAAACTGGGTCTAGACTTCTTTGGAGATCTCACTTCACTGCACATGTGTCAGACCAACAGACACAGCTCTGACATCAATTAATAGCACGACAAGTCGGCGATGAGGGAAACAGCTTCCACACAGATGGTGAAGCAGTGCGGCTGACAGCAGCCCCTCTGTCCCGCACATTGCCAACAGACACCTTAACACACAGACGCACTCAGTGTGGCTCTGGATGTGAGTGTGGGTGTAGGCTTCACTCGAGGAGCTTGCACATGAGCACACCTGACTCCACAGCGGTATCCATGTGTACATGCTCACAGCTACTCAAGCACCTACATACAGTCAATAACTTACACAGGCAACCTTGCTAAGTGCAAAGGCACAGACATGCATGGATCCCAAAGTGCACACACAGAGGCCTCCATCCACCTCTGTGTAGAGGCCTTGGGCGTGTGGAGCTGGTTGCCCAGCTGGGTGTCCATGCACCTGCCCAGTCAGTGTGTGCAGAGAGTCGAGGGTTCTCAGACGAATGTACTCAAGTCCATGCTGTCAATTGGTCACACAGTAAAACATGCACACACGATAGGAGATAGGTTTCTGAATTGTACAGGAAGGTGCTGTTTGGCTCCAAACAAAGGTGATCAAGTGCAGAGTGCACACGGGGCTTGATATACAGTTCTCAGCTACGAGCAGTTCTCTGTCCTCACTCAGGTTCCTTGTGTTGCGGTTGCATAACAAGGTCTTGGAGCCTCTATTACAATGAACTCTTCTGTGATGTGAAAAAGACACTGCTGGGACTCAGTGCCTTTGGCTGAGGAGAAACTCTTCGGGCTGTGTGCACTCAGTGAAGGCTTAGTGCAGTCAGCCTCATCTACACCTTTCTAGAACCTGAATGGCCTCTGAAAGCTCATAGATCACCAGCAAGAAAAAAGCAAAGAGCTGTTTCTCTGAGTTTCCACATCGTTACATCTTATAGATGTTTGAGGAACTAAACGGCTTTATTAAGTAACACTTTAAGGGCCAAAGAAATGGAAGAGAGAGCATGTCTGAGACAGGAGAGAAACACATTATCACAGCTGTTTTTTTTTTTTTTTTTACTGAGCCTAAACCTGACCCCTGGAAACTTAGCCAAGTGACAATTTCATGGGCCACAGAGTGAGTGAGGCACAGGAAGTCCCAGAACCTCGGTGACAGGACAGGTCCCTCCACTAGGTCTGGACAAGGTGTTTCAAGGTTTGTGATTCAGTTGTCTTTACTAAATAATGAGAGCTGCAGCCATGAAGCATACCTGCACTATCAGCATTCTGGGAGGGTAAGGGAGGAAGATCACAATTTTAAGCCCAGTCTAGACAGGTTAGTGAATTAGAGAGACCCTGTCCAGAAGGAAGAGGGGACACATAACAGGGCCTGGGATGTAGCTCATTGCCAAGGGCCTGTAGTGAAGAAAAATTATAAACAAAGGATGGTGACATTTTACCAAATTTTATGTAATAAAGAGGGATTTCTTGAATATTTGGTACTCAAACTTATGCTTTTGTCTCTCCAATATTTTTAAAGATAATTTTGTTCAGTAGTAGCACAGCAGATCTTGACATAATGTTGACTAATATCTTGACCAACTATTGACTTAATAGATATATGTGGTTTCAGTCTCTTAAAATTTTATACAAAGATGAATTACTGTATGTATATTGTGTATGTTCCTATTCTGACCTCTTCAGGGAAAAGTCATCTTATTTGTCATGAATTTATAAAGGGGTCCAATTCTTGCTTTGTCATCTAGGTGTTCATTCCTGGCACCTGAATAAGCACTAGATACACCACTGATTCTTGGAGAACATTTTGCATGGTTCACGAGTTAGGCTTCTGAGCATTCATGTTGGATTCTTCTACTCTAGGCCAAAGAAAAGAAATGCAAAAAATAAAAATAAATAAATAAATAAAGAGCTGTTTATTCTTTTTATTTTAAAATTCATAGTTGAATTGAGTCTTATCTTTCATTCTTTCTCCATGCCCAGCATAGGCCAAGATATACTTGATACGTATGTTAGCTTAATCAATATAGAGAAATAAGAATTTTGTACAAAATAATGTCGCATACAATGGCATCAGTAGCATTATCTAAATCCAGCACTTTCTGTGGACAAGCACATGCCCTCTTGTTCTTCTCTTAACTCTTCTTCGTGGGGTCCACAGAATACCCTGTACAAAGCACACCACTTGGTAACATTTGTATGATATACATTTGTCTCAATTTTTTTTTCTTATCACATGAAGTGTTAGCATCCAAACTTCCAATTATCTTCCCCATAAGGTTTGTCTTTCTTTATTAGTAGTACATGTTAGTACCTCACAATGATTACATTTATTCTGAGGTGTCAAACATGTACCTGCTACATAGCAAATCTTTTTAAATCCTTCTAAAACTCTCATCCCTGCTCATTTGAAAAGTTCTATTCTCAATTCTTATAATTTTTTCTTTCATTTCTTTTTCTCACACCCATTCTTCCCTCCCTTCCACATACTTCAATCTCTTATTCCTCTGAAAAAAAACTCTTTACTTCATATTTGCCTTCCATTTTGCTTTATGCTTGGGTTCCTCATGTAAGAGAAATTATGCAATATTTAAACTGATATGTCTGGTTTATTTCACTTACTGTTGTGGTCTCAAGTTGCACCCATTTATCTATGAACACCTCAAGTTATCCTTTTTATGGCAGAATGCTAGTCCATTGTGTATACACATTACATTTCCTGCATCCATTTTCCTCCATAGTTCTTCGACAACATAGCTCACAAATGCCTTACAAAAACTGCAGTGCATAATTCATTGTCTTCTTCCTCAAATTTCCCTCTGTTCACTTTTATACCTCATTAAATATCTTTTGTGCTCACCTGGGAGATACACCTATCCTTCTCCAGGCTCTCATCCTCCCTTCCTAAAACCTGCCCTCTTTCCCTGACCACTGTTGCTTATCAGGTGTCCATGTCTAGTTCCCTCTGCTTCCTCCTGTAAATATCTGTGTATAAGTTCTGAGAGGCCACTTGATATAATGAAACCATACAAATCCAGTTTATCTTTGAATTACTAAACAACACCTATAAATTGGAATGATAGCAGGTGAGAACAATCTGCCAAAGGCAATGGAGTTTAAAGATGTTTGTTCAAAATGATAGTGAAGCTATAAGATAATGCTAGCAAAAAACAGCTACCAACAAGAAGACCAACATATGGAGGGTTAATCCAAAAGTCAAGTATGTGAGTGCCTGGACGGACCCACTGGAGGAGCAGTCCCACAGCTCATCTCCAAAAACTCAGATGGAGATGGGTTGGGTGGCTTCTCAAAGCCTATTATTGAAGAGAAAGATCTGTTGGGAGGAGCTGGACTGCTGCTGAGCTCTGGTTTCTCAAAAGAAGGAAGACTCAAAGAGCAGTATCGCATGATGTTTGTAGATGAGCTACTACAGTCTTGCACAAGAAAATTCCCATTATTAAAGAAATCAATGCTGGCTCGATATAGTCACAGTCTTTTAAAAATAGCTGATATGGTATAGACCCAACCTGTCCAAGATGAGAAATCTGTAAAAGGAAGCAGTGGGGCATCTGTACAAACATGGTCCAGGAAATAATAAGGACAAGAAGTGGTAAAGGATGAGTAAACACCCCCAGAAAAGATACTGCTAAACAGATGTGAAGTTGGAACAAGCATAAAGCCATAAGTAAAACTTTCAAAATACCTTCTTAAAAATCACACATATAGAGTATGTCAAGTTAACTGAAAGAGATGAAACAGGAGCTGGCAAAAATCAAGAAAGAAGTGCAGAGGGAGAAAAAAAACAGCACCTAAAAAAATGATGCCTGGGTTGGACTCAGCGTGGAGAGAAATACAAGCTGTTCAAGATAGAGTAAGGCAGGAAAGATTGAAGTAAGACAGAGGAATGTGTGGATCGTGTTTAGTAACTGCTGAGAGTAGCTGTGAGCCATGAGACCTAAACAAGATCTACAGTCTATATAATAGACGCACGCAAGTTCTAACTTCGGGTGAGCTATCCTTAAGTTGGATAAATACATTCGTAAGATGTGATATCTTTAATAATTTAATATATAACAGAGAACCAAATATATATATGTTGAAAGGATATACTGTTATCCAAGGCTTTTTGAAATATAATGTTGAACTGGTAAAATTTTTAATTTTCCAGGATTGAGAACACACATTTAAGCATTGCAGAAAATGTTCAAATCATTCATATGAAAAAGAAAAACATCCTGCTAGATTTGAAATGACTCCCAGCAACACTGAACGTGAAACTTTGGTTACACTCTGACGGCAGCATTGGTTCACATGTCCTGAAAACACCAGTGCACATTATTGCCGCATATTCCAAGTGCACGAGATCCAACAGCAGCAGCAGCTATAACAACAGACTGGAACCCTGCTCCTCCTAGTCTCATATTCCAAGTGGAGTGAAAAGAAAATAATAAATGAGATAAAGTAATAAACTACGTGATATATGAAAAAGTTATGATTTATATACGTATGATCAAAAAAGAAAGCATGAAAGTTGATACAAGTTGCCAGAAGCAGGGGCACATTCGAGAAAATGGCCAGGAAAGACCCGAGTCGGGGTGAGATCACCACTACACTGTAGTGAGTGCAAATTCAGGGGTCATCGCGGGCGCCTAGTCACGGGTCCATGCCCAACAGCAACGGTAAATGGGCGACGGGTAAGGGGTACCTGAGGGCCCCGAAGAAAGGGAAATCTCCAATGGTTTATAGGAGGAAGGCGGCGTATTATTTCATGATTTAGAATCACCCCAGTGGAAGGACTGAGAGCTTGTCCCATCAAACCTCTTTCATCAACCTTCTTTTTATACAAGATCTTATTTATAAAGGTCACAGTGGAAACAGTAATTAATGAATACAAGTCGAAATGATTACGCGGCAGGCACACAATTAGCAAAGAAATGCATTCAATGAAATGAAAAAAATGTTAAACGTCAATAAACAAAGCATCATAAAAAATATAACAGAATTAAGACTAAAACTGCATTTTATACATATAAATAAAATATCTTTAAATTTTATGTTTAGTTATAAAAATGTTTATACTTGGCAATGCAAAATGTTTATACTTGGCAATGCAAAATGCATCATAATAGTTTGAATGAGAAAGGATGAAAAAATAGAATGAACTGCTTTGTACTGAAGAAATGGAAATGACACTTAAGGATGAAGTAAAATTTTGGGGTTAGTCAAATGCAAATTTAGAAAAAATGCAAATTTAGAAAAAAATATCATCTGTGAATAAACTTTATATATTTTAAGAGAGATCAAAATTTTAATTTCACAGATATTTACTAGTTGAAAATGTATGATCAATATTCATGTAGGAAAATTATGGCAGATGATAGAAAAATATGTGGGAAGAAATTATTAAGAAAATTGAATTTGGGGCCGGGGATTTAGCTTAGTGGTTCCGATGCCTGTCTTGCAAGCACAAGGGCCCAGGTTCAGTCCCCCATAACCATATACCATACTGGGCGTGGAGGATCTGTTGTGATTTTACCCTTTTCTTTCTTAATTGAATGAATTGGAACCCTTCTTTTTCTTTTGGATAAGGTTGGATAAGGATTTGTCAATTTTATTTAATCTTGCTAGAACCAATTCTTTGATTAATTGATTCACTGTATTATTTTCTTACTCTCAATCCCATTAATTTGTACTCTGATCTTTTTAATTTCTTCCCTCATCCAAGCTTGGGGCTTGACTTGCTTTTGTTTTCCAGAAGCTTGAGATTGATCATTAGGTGGTTTATTTGAGTTTGTTCTGTTTTTCTGATGTGAGAATTTACCACCATAAATCTCCCTCCTAGGACTGATTTCACTGTGGCCCATAAGTTCCAGTCAGTTTTGTTGGCATTATCTTTGTCATGGTCTGTTGTACTGGCATTAACCTTGTTATGTTATTTTCCTGCTGTTGGTTCCTTTTATCCAGGCTCTGTTTAATTACTTTCCTTGCGTAGTGGATTCATTCCATTGGGGTTCATGGAGTTGTAGTCTCATTGTCTTTTTCTAGAGTATTCTTGAATATTCTAGAACATTTTGGAGTGCTGATTTTGTTGTCATAAATATCTTCAAGTGTTCTTTGTCGTGGAAATATCTATTTCCCCATCAATTTCAAAAGAAAACTTTTGCAGAACCACGATTATGTTGATTAAGGCCAGAGTAGATTCATTGGGATTTACTGGCAGGGTAGTAGATGATCTCAGCAAGCCTGCTGGGATTCAGGCTAGTTTCTGGCTATGAAGTTGGAACCTGAGTTGTTAGTGACACTCTGTGCACTTCTCCCCAACTTGAACGCAGCTCTGCCTTTCCCTAACACTGGGAACCACTAGATGGAGGTAACATGTGGCTTCACTGGGTCCTGAGCTCAGTTGTCTGCTCTTTATGATGGCTGAGAGCTGAAGTGTATGTGATTTTGCTGGGAATTTCACTTGACCCATGACCATTTATATATTTAACAAAGATCTTGCCCCTAAACTTTCTATATCCAACATTTCAATATCCTCTTTTGGCTTCTAGAAACATCTTAAATTTAACATGTCTAACTGGTGTCTGGATTTTATCCTACCACCAGCATCATCACACTACCCTATACTCAAATGTGTTTGATAACAACCACACCTTGGAATAACTGCCACACCCTCTTTATCCTTCACTGCACACCTTGGATTTCTACCGCACCCCAAATCCAACTCCTTGTTACTACTTCTGCTCCTACCCTGCTCTGAACAACATGATAAACCAAGCTGGTTCCTTTGCCTTACTTTACTCTGAACCAACCTGAATCACAAATAATTATTTATAATAAAAGTAAGATCATATAACTTGTGTGCTCAAAATTTCAGCCTAATTTAACTGAAGGGAAAACCCCCTCCTAGGATCGTTAGGCTGCACGCCATAAAAGTCTGCCAAACCTTCTCATTTTCTTTCTAGCAGTCGGTCTCTCCCAGGCATAATGGACCCAGGCAGTTGCTCCCCAGAAACCTCCTTGTGTATGCGCATGTAAAGAGCCTTCTACCTGAGGTCCTTATGCCTTGGAAATTGTCCTGGCTGTATTGGATTACTTACAGCTTAGCCTCAAAGTCTTTGCTAAAATATCACTTTCTAAGGGAGATCAGTTTCAACTTCTCTGTTTCAGTACAATCTACTCTTCCTCACTTTATCACACACTGTCTTAAATAGCTCTTCTTTTTTTGAGTCACAATCTCCTATGACATTTTAATGCATATGTTAGTGTAATTACTTGACACATTTATAGGCAGTGTGAGAAAATTATGGTAAGTATTTAATCTTCTAAAAATTTGATTAAAATAAGATACAATGTCATTGATTCCCCCTCCAAATGTTCTTCACTCTAAACATGCTTATCCCATCCTCCTATCATTCTTGCCATTTTCTGAAGTTGTCCTGAAGTTGTTTTTGAAGTTCTCTGTTGTGTCTTTAGCAGTGCTATCCTGTCTGCCTCAGCGTCATGAACATTCAAAATGTTTATCTTTCATGGTAATTTTGACTTGGAGGAAAAGCTAGTATTTTTCTAGTTCCATCTCCAGGAAAAAAAGTAGATCAGGCCACTGGGTATTTTCTAAGGTTCTTCCACTCCAGTGGATGGCACTCAACAGTGGTGCTCACATTTTTTATCACACTTAATAAAAACACTCAGGAAAATAGGTTTCCCGAATTCCTTCAGAAAGAAGCAGGGAAAATGGGATAAATGCCTACAAAGTGAAGCAGAGTAACCTTGAGAGAGATTAATAGCATTGTGTCCTTTTACTTTCATAAGTTTCTGTTTAATCATTCACCATATTTTTATAATACCTTATATTTAAAATACAGTGAACATCCAATGATGTGTTTGAGTCAGCCATTACTTTGATAAATGACTTTGTTGTGTACATCACTTACTAACTTTGGACTCAAGTAGTATTTTGTACTTGATCATGACCTGTTATACAAATAATAAAATTTCAAAAATGTTTCCTGTTTTCAAATTTCTGTTCCGGAACATCTTTTAGCATATGACAGTATTCATGAGATGAGAAACCTGTATTTATTATACTATACCTGCAATAGTTAAATTGTGCCTGCCATGAGTTAACAACTCAACATATTTTTAATTAGTGAATAAAAAATAACCTTGTTGTTTTAACTCTATTTTTTAAGGCAGTACAAGAGGTTCAATCATCTTCTGTTTACACTGTGGGCAAAGAAGTCTTCCCACAGTGTCATCAAATGTCATGGGTTCTTTGCCTCATTTAAGAAGGAAACTAGACTTGGGCTAGAATCTTGAGGCTGCTGATGACAGTCACTATCATTTGTCTTCTTCAGTGTCCTCTACAGGGATGAGTCTTCCTGTGGACTTCCAAGATGTTACTGATCTGCTGAGGCTTCTCCCTTAATTCATATCTTGATAAGGAGCAAACTCTCACTCCTACTTAACAGCCTGGGGCTTAGAAAGTAGTGACTGTCAACCTTTGTAATGCTGTGCCAGGGGTATTATTTCTTCAGACTTTCCATTTGGTCTTGTTTAGGAGAACACCCTCTTGTGGGCCTAACAAAGGATCTGCTGTTGCCAGCTTAAAGTCATCCAGAGAGGCTGAAGAGTGGAGTCATCCTGGGTAGTTCTTAACTGAACCCTGCTGCAGGCAAAATAATGATCTCCCACAATGCCAGTGGTCACTTGATGTAGGCAGGCTGGCTGAGAGATTTTGGAGGTGATTATACAGTAAAAGTACATTTTGGGTGTGCCAAACCCTTCTCTCCTACATTCAATTCCCCTTCCCTTGATTTAATTTCTTTTTGTTGTTGTTGTTGTTGTTGTTGTTGTTGTTGTTGTTGTTGTTGTTGTTGTTTTTTGAGACAGGGTCTTGCTTTATAGTTCAGGCTGGCCCTGAGCTCACTATGTAGCCAGGTGAGCCTGGAACTCACAGAAATCCTCCTGCCTAGGCCTTCCGAGTGCTGGGATTAAAGGTGTGAGCCACCATACCCAGCAGTGTGGTATGTGGTACTGATTGCTGGTGGGTGTGAGTCACCATGTAAGGCTTTATTGTATGTGGTTACCGGGGATTGAACCTGGACCCTTGTACTAGACAGGTAGGTGCTGGAAGCATTGAGCTAAATTGATGAACAGAGAATTTTTTTTTCCTCTGAAATAATATTTCACTATCTGATTGTCAGTATATTTCACTCCTGTACTTGTTTGTAGATTCTATTACCATATTTTTATTTTTTATTACTTTGTTTGAAGCTATATCTCAGGTGCCTATAAAAATACCTGACATGCCAGTTAAAAACCTGTACATTTTGTAGTGGGAAATAAAAGAGTAAGTGAATGAGCTTCTCCTTCAGGATTGCAGGGTGTCTTACTTTCTCACCACTGACACGTGATGAGCACTTCCACGAGTTACTGTAGGATAAAGGACAAAGGCTAATTTTGATTCACAGTTGGTAGAGGTGATAGCACATGGCTGACTAGCTCCAAGCAGCACTCTGTGGCAGAAGGGCATGCAGGGGAGAGAGAGCTTATACCCTGGCAGCAGATGGCTCACCCAGAGATCACGGGGGAAAGAATGGCCACCCAGTGACCCAGTTCTTCACAATGTCACAACTATAAATTCACCAGCTGATTAATAATACACTGATGATATTATATGTCCAAGATCCAATTGTCTCCTCCAAACCCTCTCAAGAATGTATGAGGCTTTGCAGGGGGACATTTCAACAATTTAGGGGCATCTTTGAGATGATTATAAAGATAGGGAAATTGGCCATTTTCCCCCCAAAATAAATTAAAAGTATTGATTTACCAGAAGAAATATTTTACTTAGCAAAAGTAAAATAATGGTTTACATCTAAAATGTCCTCTAAAAGTCTGATGTGCTCAGAGGTGGGACTTTGGTAGGTGATTGGATCATGAGGCCTCTGCATTCATTCATAAGTTCACAGCATTGTAAGGAGATGGGTCTTAACGAAGGACAAAAGTCAAAAGGGGCGTGGCTTTGAGAGTTACTATTTTCTTTCTATTTTTTTCTCTCTCACTCTCCTTCCTGTTTGACTTGGGTACAGCAGCTTCCTCTGCCATGACTTTGATTCATCTCTTTTCTCCCTTGGAGCCAACTGACCATGGACTGAACCCAGAGAATGTGTGAGCCAAAATAAACCTCTTCTCTAAGTTGCCTGCAACAGATATTTTGTCCTCGTGGCAGAAAAGTGACTAACATATTCTACAGTAACTCGTGAAAGTGCTGTAAGAGCCAATTAGAACAATTTTAGAAAGGATTAAACAATGTTTCCAAAAATAAGAATAGTTGCACACTGTTTCTGTCTATTTGTAGCACGATTATGGATCTCCACAAAGAAGGAATTCTGGGTAAAATTTAAACAATTTGGAAAGTCTGCCACTTCAAGTTAAACTACACTGAAATGAATTATTTATTATAGGAAATATCAGCATTTTGAACATAGTAACATAAATGTGCATATCTGTAGAGCTGTCATGGGAACTGAACTCTGGGCCTAAGCAGTGCTCTATATCGTCAGCCCTGCTTTTTTAAACAAGTTTTTCTAAGTCTCATAAACTCCCTACAACGGCTTAAAGTTGTGATTCTCCTGTCTCAGCCTCACCGAGTGCTGGGGTTAGAGTATATGTCACCATGCTCATCTACAGATATATTTCAAATCTACTCTGTTAGATCATTTTGAGGTTGGATAACCGAGCAGTTGTTCACTTTCTTGTACCTTTTTATCTCTATATCACTTTTTTTGGTGATTATATTGGTTTCAGTATAGTACACATGATCAGAAAACTTGTCTAAACTTACATACTAGGAGTTTTAGGCCAACTCTTCTTAAATATATATATATATATATATATATGTGTGTGTGTGTGTGTGTGTGTGTGTGTGTGTGTATACACACATATATATGTGTGTGCATGCATACATATATATACACACACATATATATGTATACACACACATATATACGTACATATATATGTACATATATATACATATACATATACATACACTACACACACACACACACACACACACACACACACACACACACACACATATATATATATATATATATATATATATATATATATATATATGCTTCATAAGAGCTTATACAGCCACCAACATGGATATGCAGAAAAGTTTATAATATTGTGAAAAGGTACTAAGAATTTTAAGCATTAAATAATAACTAACAGTTGTTGCACTTTCATGGTGATTTTATCTTATTTTTCAAGAGGTGAACATTGTTTTATGTAGCTAATTTTTTAAAAAATGGAAATTTTTGCTTTCTGTGGAGTATTTTTATTTATTTGTAGTTCTTAAACAAGATTCATGACCTAACTTTTCATATCTTTAAACCGTGGTTTCAAAGGGACTACAAGAGAATATTGACAACATGAGATTTCTAGTTAGTTCTGCCACACTTACAGAAGAACTCCAGGCTTTTTTAGAGATTTTTAGCCAGCTTTATAGTTGAATCCTGATGTTCCTCTCCACATCCCTGGGGATGTTCAGTGCAGTGAGATGAGGTATGTGAGAATACTGATGTTCTCAGTGGGTACCTGGGCTTACTAGATGAACTGGCATAAGAGAGAACTCTGTGTGATAAAGTTATTTGAGTTGGATCATTTAGAATGAAAGGTGCAGTATGATTACTGGACCACCAACTGAAATCTTCCACATAGTTCAAATGATTTCCTTCACCAGTCAAGTGTATTTTAGAGTTATAGGAATCCATAGGCAAGTGGCAGTTCAGAATCTCAATACTATGAGCTGCTCCAAGGCAGACATAACCTTAGCCAAATGCAGTACTAGCTCATGGTCCTTCACACTACAGGGCTTCACTCCACCAAGGTTGAGAAGACTCAGTAAAAACTGCAAGTGTCAACCAAGAAATTACTCCCATTCACAGATAATTAGGAAGGCTCCACAGGGTCCTGCCAAATTGCAGGTTATTAGGGGAGAAAGTGATTTTAGTTCAAGGATAGTTTATCATCTAAGCAATGGCTAAATATATTAAAGTAGGAGATTTCTAAAAAACATGTATTTGCATCATACAACAGTTTTTTATAAAGTAATGATAATGAGAAACAAAAAGGTGAAATTGATTTTAGAGTTTGTTTGATCTGTCTAGGCTCACAGTTACAGAGATCAGTTCTTGAACTCCACTCATAGTACCCTGATCCCTGAGAAAGATACTGCTTTAGGATTAACATTAAGTCTTATAATGATACCTGACCATTCCCATTGTAAAAGGAGTCTGGTGAATGCTGAAGATCTGAACTACTTTCAGATGAACATTGCAGAAGCAGTGGCAGGGTTTTCACAGGAAACAGGGCCAAGCCCCCTTAAGTTTCTATCGTGTGGGTATCAAGAGAGAGAATTGAGTTAAGTAACATGAAGTCAAAGACTGTAGTTGGCCAAGGAAAAATCACACCTGCCTAAAATCTCCACCATTGCAGATGGATTTCAGTAAATAGGGATTTTCTTTCTGTCTCATTGTATCAAATCTGCAGCATTTTATCTTGTGATAAGAACTTTTCATGAAAGTTCCCTTGATTTTTTTCCTTCCTTCACCAAATTTGTGACTTTTGAGAGTTTGTAGTCACCTTTATCTACACCTCTTTCAAAACTCATATGTCCTTTTACCTTACATTATGTATTTTTCTATGCAAGACTTTACACTGCTGAAGAAAGAATTACATCATATATGTAATTGTATCTCCTTTGTTGGTTTTGAGGCAAATGAGCAACCAACATTTTTAACTGGTGAATGAAGTAATGAAAGAGAGAATAAATGGATAATTGAGTTTTCTTTCTATGTTATACAGCCACAAATCCAATCTTGCTTCCATCTGCCTAACCACTTAGATGCATTTACTTTTATTCAGATTTAATAAGCAGCTACTTTGCTGAAACACCTCTCAAAACTGGAATATGAACCCTCCAACCAGCCACATTCTAGAATTCTACTGACTGAGTCTAACTGTTGAGCTTGCCCTCTGGCATGGGGAGAGAAAGGTGACTCAAGATCAGAGCTCTGTGAACAAGTGGGCACTAGAAGTAGCCTCTCCTGAATTTTAAAGTTGCCATGTCATGATGTAGAGTCCTTCATTTTGCTGGTAAATATGACATAATATAAATAGTCCTCATGTCACCTTCATATCCTTGATAGTTGATTAATGCGCTGATAGTTAGTGACTGCTCATCTCAGTGGATATGCCCCCAACATTCACGTTCATCATCTTCCAACCACGAGGAGCTGTCTTGAACCCAGCAAACCTCCAGTGTGTGCATCTGACTCACCTCAATAATGAGAGTCATTGAGATAACACAGATAAAACTCTTATAAATAAACCTGTACAATGCATTTCACAACTTTGCTATTATCTTTTAAAGAAGAACACCACATACTGCTTTCACTGGGCTTTGTGGGTCAAAAACTGTCTTGTGAAACTTATGGCATTGGTGAGTAAAAGTTTCTTTGAATATTCCATTGTTTACTCTCATTTCTTGTTCCTAACTCAAAGATGTTAGTTCTAAGGTTCGGGTTTTGCTTAGAATCTGACGTTAGGAAAAAAAAAATAATTTCCTGTCTCTATCATGCAATAAGGGTAATTGGAGCATTCTTCTTTTCTATTATGGGCTCTTTGCTTCCTCAGTAGTACAGGTGTGCCATAGACACATCTCCTCAGCCTCTCTACAGGGGGTGTCATACAACTGCAGCTGCCCATTGGGCACCAGTAACACCCTCGTGTCCACACTGAGCACTGCATTGACTGATTCATGGAAATGCTGTCTCTGAGGACTATGTGCTCTAGGCCTGTGATGAGGTGGTAGCTTCAGTGACTTCTAAATTGCTTTCAGGTTATTCTTCCATCGACATGAACAAAAGGTAACTTCTTTTTTTAATTGATTTTATTGGTACATTTTATGTATATATTATGATCACATTCAACATTGAGAATTTGCACCAGTATGTAACACATCTTGATTCCTGTTTATTCCCATTCCTCTGTCTCCCTACAACCCCCACCTCCTATGTATATAAACTTTGTTTCCATTTTGTTGTTTTTATCATCAATTTTTTTTCTTTTCCTTGTTTCATTGCTATCAGTTGATCATTTCCCAACCCACTCTGTTCTTTCTCCAGTAGCCATTCTCATTTTTAAATAGGAACAGGCTGGGAGTTTTCCAAAATTTTAAATTCTAATATCTTTTGGATTAATTAACATTTTTCAGTTAATATTCTGGCTTTAAATATTTGTTCTAAAGTTTTGCTGTGACTAGTAGAGAAAAGCCAAGCCACACTTTCAGTGTCTTGCTTAGATATTTCCTCAGCCAATGCCATGAATATCTCACAGCAGAGTTCAGTAATAGGAACTGATGGGGCAGTAGATAGAGACTGTACTCCAATCCTACAAGTTATTCACACAGCAAAACCATACCCAAGGCACATGCAAGTGGCTATGAGGCGCTGATCCCAGTCACTCCTACAAATATGAGACCAATTGAGATTGAGTCACCCACAGAACAGAAATCCAATGTGAAGCAGGCTGGGCAAGCACATCATTTGAATGTCACCGTGTTCCTTAAATCCAGGCACTAATATTTTGGTTTTCAGGTTCTATCTCCCACAAAACTTTAGGACACAAATACTCTGGCCAAATTCTCTACTTCTAAATAACATAATTATCTATCTTTTCTTGTCTAAAAGCATGCTCCTTGTTTCTGAGATCTCACCAGAATGTTCTTTACAGCCCCCACTTCTGACCCTATTCTGTTCATGATCACGTGGGTAAGTCTAAGAAGACCAAATACCTCTCTTTAGTTAATGTTTCCTCCTTTTAAATCATTGCAAGAATCACCTTCTAAAATTCCATTCAAGGCAGTGTGAGCTTTTTCCAGGGAGCATTTCATTTTCTTTATTCCAGTCTTTACCCAGTTGGAGACTATTTCCACATTTTCAGGTATTATAACTATACCTTGTCACTCATCCTTTCCGGATTCTTGCTGATCCAAGGAGAAGACTTTGCCTGGACCGATTAAAGAAGAACAAGAGACCCCACACAGAGAACTGGCTTTGGAGTATAAGGGTTTATTGTAAAGTAGGATGTGGCTAACAAACAAACTGAGACCTCATCTAAATGTGAGTGAAGATAGCGCCTTTGCTCTGGTTTCCTTTGTTTTACTATATTTCCTGTTTGGTAAATAAGGACAACCTGCTCTCTTATATTTATACTTCACACTTGCCCATAATTAATTTTGACCTGTGAGTGCCTTTTTTCCATTAGTCAACAGTAATTAACAAGATACAGCATGTGTGTATGAAGTTTTAGCATATGATAATAAAATAGGTCAACCCAAGGACACACATGGCAATCAATCTGCATGTCTCACAGGGTAGAAAGTTCCTGGTTGTACTTTGAGGTTAAGTGCCCACCTCTCTATTTACTATCCACTTTCAATTAGTTGAGGCCTACTCACACCTTGGCCTACTTTTTGTTATCAAAAAAACTGGCACAGATCAAAGTAGTGCCTGAACAGGGTCAACAGTTCTAGAGACTACCCTTCATAGCTTATGTTCAACCAACTAAATTACACTTCCTGGTGTCACATTTTTGCCTTAGCACATCTGGGTTGTAAGAACAATAGTAATACATGTAAGCTAAGTGGATTATAAGAGATACAAATTTAATTATTTAGTTCTGGAGTCTACGAAAACTATGGTCAAAGCATAACCTCATCTAGTGTCTTGTGAGGGCTCATTTCCTGTCCCCAGACAGTGCTTGCTCACTTGACTTCCTGTAGTAACAACAGCAAAGTTCTCTCGAGGGTTTCTTTAGAGAGCGTAGATTGCCTTCTAATATCATCATATTAGGAACTGGATTTAAAGGTGAATTTGAGGGTGGTGGCTAGAAAAATTTAAACTATGGCTGATATAGTCATAATTAAAACTGACAAAAGAGAATGATTTTTTTTTTTTGTTGTGAAACATTATGAAAGCTTTGAGATACAGGGAGGAAGATCACTGACCATCATTTAAAGTAAATAATAAGTTCTTGAAAATGGTAGCTGTTTATATTATGACAACCAATAGCATTATTATACATTTGAATTATACAAAAAATTGTGGGATCATTTTTTTTAAGGTTTTTTTTTTTTTTGAGACAAGGTCTTGCTTTGTGGTTCAGGCTGGCCCTGAGCTCAGCCTCCAACTCACATCACAGCAATCCTCCTGCCTCTGCCTCCCGAGTGCTGGGATTACAGGCGTGAGCCACCACACCCGGCACTGTGGTATGTGGTACTGATTGCTGCTGGGCGTGAGTCTCCACACCCAGTATGGTATGTGGTTACCGGGGATCGAACCTGGGCTCTTGCACTTGCAAGACAAGTGCTGGAACCACTGAGCTATATCCACGGCCCTGTAGGATCATTATTCACTATATATTTTTCTCAAGGGTGACCCAGCACCTACGTTGAGTAGGAGTCTTATGCCCATCTGTTACTTGATTTAAGAAAATGTTCAATAAACCATGAGAATTGTTACATTTACAAGGCAAGTTAAGAATAACAGAT
>PVIR01025343.1:0-24957 GCA_004026965.1 Petromus typicus | reverse complement strand
AGCTTTGGAAACAGAACACAGTTCCTGGATTTTAGCAGAAAGGCTCAGTTCTTTGCCACATAGGCCTTTTCTGGGGGAGACAGTGGAAACAGAAGCTATGATACCTTCTGTGCTTTGTTCTCAGAAGTCATGTTCTATAACTTCTGATATATTCTAATCATTAGAAGTAAGGCTATACTCTGAGCCCACACTCAAGTGGTGAATTCGGCCATACTTTTAAGAGGGTGCAGCATCAAGAATTTGTAGACTGGGCCAGGGATTTAGCTCAGGGATTCTGGGGCCTGCCTTGCAAGTGCGAGGGCCCGGGTTTCGATCCCTGGTAACCACATACAACAATGCCAGGTGTGGAGACTCACACCCACCAGCAATCAGAACCACATACCATAGTTCTGGGCATGGTAAATCATACCTGTAATCCCAGCACTGGGAAGGCAAAGGCAAGAGGATTACTATGAGTCTCAAAAAAAAAAAAAGAATTTGTAGACTTATTTTATGAGTGCATTCTATAACTATTCATTTAGGCATTCATTTAAAGAATGAGGTATGTCAAAAAATACTTAGTCATGTGCCATTTTCTGAAAAAAAGCAAGTTTTATTACCATGTGTATAGCACAATCCTATATTTTAGGAAAAAGAACTCTAACCTTGTATATGTAGATAAAGTCATAAAAATTTCCAGAATTCTATAGTCTAACATCTTGTTAATGCTTACAGATATATGGCCGGTGATTAGAAATGTGCCTAGTGGGACTGAAGAGAAATGAGTTTCACATATTACTTTGAAAGAGGTAGAATTTATGTGCGATTCTTTACTTTCTCAAGTTTTTGTTTTTCAAATTTTCTAAAATAACCATGTGCAGTCAACACAACTGACAGCTCTGTTAATGGCAAGAAATGCAGCATTTAACTAAATATATTAAATTGAGATTGAAAAAATATGGATATGAAGGCACAACCCATCTCAAGTCACAACATAATGATCAAATTTCCACCAGAATAGTTTATTACAGCTGAAGTTTTGATTTGTTACAAGTAGATAAAATCAGCCACATGAACAGACAAAAAACTCTTCAATTATATTTGTTGTTCTGCAGGGTAAATATTGATAAAATTTTAAGATAATTCTATCTTAATCTAAAGACACTTCTGTAAAAGAAATGACTTCTGGTTAAGAGAAACATGGCAGATTGAAACATGCTACACTTTTTTGAAATTGCTCTGTGATGTCATTCAAGGCTAATATGTCTATACCTATACAGGTTTGGAGAGAGAGAGAGAGAGAGAGAGATAGATAGAGAGAGAGAGAGATGAGAAACAGAGAGGCAGACACACACACAGGCAGAGAGAGGGGGGGTGCGCAGAATAATTCAATTTTGATAGATAGAAAGGTTATGGATGAATGGTAATTTCCTCTGCAGATCAGAGAAGGATAAAATGTAAGCTCACAAGGGTTACAGCTTAGAAACCTGTCAACTTATACTGAATATTTCCAAAAAGTTTCAGTAATTAAATCTTCTACATTCAGAACATGTAGGTCTCTGGTAAAGATGAATTAAAGAGGACTGACTGAAATTTTATACCAGTCACAGTTTATGTACCAGATTCTTTTTATAGTACTGCATCATTCTTAGGCAAATCCTTGACTGTGGGAGAAAATTAGATATTTTGTCACTGAAACATCAAACCAGAGAATTCTGGACTTAGGGTATAAGAAAGACAGGAGGATAAGAGTACCAAGCCTAATACGAGGGCAACTGAATGAGAGCCTCTACACAGCCTCATTCATGATTTCAGAATGCTAGATGCCATTTTTAAAGATAGAATATTAGAGGGTTCCTTTCTGGGGAGTCATCAGTGCACAAAACAAAACCAATAGGTAGGTGTGCTCTAATGAAATGATTGGTGTTTTTCTGTTATTCTTCAGTGACACCCATTTTTAATCTCTCTCTCTCTTTTTCTCCCTCCCTCCTTCACACACACACATCACTTTTAGAACTTCCTTTTTTGGGGACAGGGTCTCGTTTTGCAGTTCGTTTTGGCCCTCAGCTCAGCCTCAAGAACTTCCTTTTTATTAGGAGCCAAATGACAAAAGATTTGGTGAAAACTTTTAATATCAGTTACCATATTACAGCATTGTCACATAGCTAAAAAATTTATTTTCCATATATATATATATATATATATATATATATGTATAATACACACATATTGTGATTGCATTCAACATTGAGAATTTGTACATGTGCATGGCATATCTTGAGTCTTACTTTTTCCCTTTTCCTCTACTCTCCCTACAACACCCAACCCCCTATATTCATAAGTTTTGTTTCCATTTTTTGTTTTTACCATCAAAATTTTTTTCCCTTCTTTGCTTTCCCCTGCTCTCCCTTTACCCTTTCTCTTTGAACGTTGTCTTCCTATTTCACAATACCTATCATACATTCTGGGCCTCATTTACATCTTAAGTTTTTTTTACACTAGAGAAGTGATACAGTATTTACACATCTGCTTTCTGCTTATTTCACTTATGAGTATGTCCTCAAGATACAACCATTTAAAGATAGTTGACTCTGGGAGTGACAAGTCAGAGGTAAAAAGATGTAGATCAAGTACTGAGTTTCATTTAGAGCCTTCGAAAGCTATTTGACTATCATATATACATATATATATATATTTGATAAAATTTATATATTTATTTGAAAGCTATTTGGCCATCATATATAAAATTGAAACAAAAAGAAATAAAACAGGCAATCAGAACTATGTTTTAGGAGATGTATATGCACCATGAGTACTGTCTCTCCTTTATTTATTTTTTTGCCCATATGAGACAAAACTAATTGAAAACAGCTCTCTTTTTTTTTTTTTTCCTGCAAATGGACTCATAACCTTTCCTATATCTGTTTTCAGAAGTAAGTCTTCAGATGAAAACTATTTTGGTATTTTTTGCTCAAGGGAAAAATTTTCTATCTCTTATAGGATTGACTTTGCATTTCTGGACTGAATTGGAAAGAAATGCATATATTATGATCTATTAAATTAGAACATACATTCTTGTTTACCTAATTCTTAAAAATATCTTAATTAAAGGATGGTAGTTACAAATATTATACTCTATCATTCCAATGAAATTGCTGCAGTTGAAGAAAGCAATTTAGGATTAAAACATTTTTTGAACATGAACATAGACATTCTTTGAAGCCTCACAGCATTGTGATTAATAGAATGTTTTGCTGAGAGTTTTCAAAGGAGCGCATATCACCACAGACAATATTGACATAATGTTTCATAAGGAAATCATGTTTCTTCAGGTCAGTGTATAGGTAGTTCACCTTTGGAGCTGAAGCTACCGTGACAACGTGAGAACTAAGTGAAGTTTGACCCCGTTCAGAAATGGAATTATCAAAAGAAAGAGAAAAGAAATGCCTCATGACAGACAGAATCACAGAATTTTTGGACAATGTTTAACAGTCATTTGCAGACATGTGCTGCCATTGTTTTATCTCTAAGATCCTTGACTGACCCCAAATCTCTGATCTTTACATGTTAGAATTCCCATAGATGAGTGTCTAAGCATAAAAAGTACATGGGTTGGTAGGCTATAGTCTCTCAGGGAAGCCAAAAAGCATGACTCATCTTAAGAGCAGTGCTGAGATTGGCATGGAGCATGTATGTAGGAATCCATTTGGGTAGTTTTTTAAATTTTTTAATTGAAATATTTATTGGTACATTACATATACATATCATGATTGCATTCAACAATGAAAATTTGTACCAGTATATGACACAACTTAATCCTCATTTTTTCCCGTAGCCCTACCCACCCTACCATCCCCACTCCCTATATACATAAACTTTGTTTCCTTTCTTTTCTGTTATAATCTCATTATTTTCTCCCTTCACCCTATTTCACTTTGAGTATTTTCTATTTCACAATATATAACATACATTCTAGAACTCATTTACGTCTTTATTTTCTCATACCAGATAAAAGATACTATATTTTCACTTCTGTGCATTTGGGTAGTTTTAAAGCTGATACAATTCTCTCTGATCAGAAAAAGGTATTAGAAAACTGTACTATTTAGAAAACATCTTTGCTGAGACTGTTAAGAATAAAGCTCCAAGGGCCGGGGAGTTAGCTCAGTGGTTCTGGCGCCTGTCTTGCAAGCGCAAGGACCCGGGTTCGATTCCCCGGTAACCACATACTATACTGGGCGTGGAGACTCACGCCCAGCTGCAACCAGTACCACATACCACAGTGCCGGGCGTGGTGGCTCACGCCTGTAATCCCAGCACTCGGGAGGCAGAGGCAGGAGGATTGCTGTGATGTGAGTTTGAGGCTGAGCCCAGGGCCAGCCTGAACCACAAAGCCAGACCCTGTCTCAAAAAATCTAAAAAAAAAAAAAAAAAAAGAATAACGCTCCAAGAACAATAAAACAGAATCTCTAAAGGTAGAAAAGGATTCATATATGTTTTTTGTTTATTTATAGACAGTGTTTAGAAAGAAATATTTTGGAAGGGTTTTGGTGAAGAAGCTTAATTTTGTCAGGACCTGGGATAGCAATTCAGATCACTTGGACTTAGGTAAAATTTGGAAACATAAATTATTTTTATTTCAGTTACATTTTTGGGTAAATGTAGTGTTTAGTAGGTTTTTTTTTAATGTGTGTGTATGTGTGCATTCTTCAAAACGGAATACAATTCAGTGATTAAATGTGAAAATTCAATGGGATGAGTCAGAACTGGATTTGGGGAGCGGCATCCATATTGCTGCAACATGGAGTGTGAGGGTAAGAAGAAAGTAACCTGAGCTGGAGACCATCACACATCTTGGCAGGCTCATGTGATCAGTCAAGGATATTAGATGAGCAAGAAAGAGAACCCAGAAGTGCAAGGAATGATATGACTAGAAAGGCTCAGGACAGCAGACAAACAGCGCCAATGGCTGGAGTAGAAGAAATACCAGCATACCTTCATCAATTAAGGTTTAGCTTGCCTGCAGATACTACAAAAAAAGCAGACCCTGCAAAAGAAAGAGGTTTATTTTTTCTCAAAATGGTCTGAGGACAGGCAGGCCAGTGAGTCCTTCGGTTGTGAGAGAACAGTGCTCTTTCTAGGTCGTAGTGTGTACCTTACTTCATATTTGCACAAGATGGCTGCTAGTGCCCAAGCCACCAAGTTGGCTTTCCAGGCATCAGGTTTACAGAAGGAGTTAAGGAATTTCTTATTGTCTGTAATCAGGCCATTTGGCTACATCCAGCTGCAAAGAAGATTGAAAAATGTAGTATCTGGGTGGGCACTAATATATTTAGTTAAAGTCCAATGGTTTACTGCCATAGAGAAGATGAAAGAGACATCAGGCCAAAGTGAGTAGACCGTGATGCAGAAGGAGAAGGATGAAGGGACTTGGTGGGGATGAGACTGGGAACAAAGCTGGCTGTCATTGCTCAAAGGGAGGAAGCCAGAGCAAGTGGACTTGTGCATGTAACAGTGAGCACAAGACCATGCTAAGGCATTCTGGAGTGTAAATGCTTTCTTTTGTAAAGATCTGTTGTGCACACAGGTAGTTGTGCATGCACACACACGCATACACACACACACGCACTTAAGCATAAGGGATCAAGACATAGCACAATCCTAAGCTGTTCAGTCAGCGATTAACAAATGTAAAACAGGTTGTTGATTCTGACATTCAGAGGGCTTACCTTTCTCTTGATAATAAACATCCTTATGGATATTTTAAAACATAAACACCTGTATACTCTCTACAAAACTTTAATTTGAGGAAAACTCTGAATATTTTATAAGGTCAAGAGGGTTTTTTTAGAGATTTGGGAGGTTTTTTAGAGAGCTAAAAGTTAAATGTTTAACTGTGAAAGTCAAGCCAAGTAAGTATAGCTATTAAATTACTGGTTTTAGACACAGTGTATCTGTCAGTCAGAGACTGGTTTTTTAGATTCCCAAAAGAGCAGGTCATTAAACAGATACTCAAGAGAGTTTTGCAACAGCAAAGAACAAACGTATGAAACCCATAACAATGTTAGATTTCCATCTGTTTCAGGACCTGGTTGACAATACATGTGGGGTTACCCAGGCACTATTCCAGAATGATGTGAGGGGTGAGGACCGTTAATCATCTGCAGACTCACTATGGAGAGGAGGATACAACACCAGGTGCAGTAGAGCAGATGCTGTTCCTAATTTACCAGGATCATGTCACAATTCATTTACATTATGGCAGTCTGGTTTTCAAAATCTGCTTGAAACTAGAAAAACATATGCTGGATGGCTGCTAGGTAAGCATGTTTCTCAAGGTAATGTATCTAGCAGGTTCTGGGTTAATTAATATACTCCCAGTCTGTAAGAATCATTTGGAATTGTCTCTGGACATCCGTGTCAAAATCTTAAAGTTTTAGATACTAGACTAGGATGAAACTCCCAGGCTTGCCGGGGCCATGACAGAGTATTTCACATCTGATGCTAATATATTATAAAGTATGTGCTAATGAATAACAAATGGTGTCATATAGTCTTTGCACGTTGTCATATTAATGCAAGATTTCAGAATTTTAAAATGCATTTTCAATATGATTCAAGTGTATAAATATTAAGGAGGCATTAACCTTTATCAAAATGATCTTTTCTTATGTTAAAAAGATCAAAATTTAACATAACAGGTCCCAAAATTTGACTTTGCTATGGTGCAGTGGATGAGAGAACAGTATCTGCCCCAAAATTATTCATGTAAAACTGTGAAACCTTTCATTTACACTTCTTTAGGAATGGCAGGAGAGGGGATGGGAAATGGGGGAGAAAAGGGAATGTTGCTAATAGAAAAGAGTAAATTGAAGGATGTGTGTTCTTCAGTTAATGTACTGCTTGTCATCCCTCAGCACAGAGAATAAAATCTTGCAAGCCTTAGAGAGTTTTCTCCTTCCAGACAACCTACAGAGTTTGTGTCCATTTGGAGTCACTGATGCAAATATTTTTTTCAGATACTTTGTTTTCCAACCACATGGAATCACCAAAAATGTTTTCAAGGGCAAACGGGTCTTTTGATAAATTTGGATGTGAGAGTCTATGAATTGGCTTCCTTGAGGCTGATCAGTGGTGAAGCAAATGAGGGTTTGAACTTATCCTCAGACCAGTGATTCATTTACACAGCTATCATTTTCCTTTAAAAATAATAAAGACTTTCTTCAGCTAGATTTGCAATAAATTTCTAGCCTCAGGAGAACCCAGACCACAAAATGTATCACAACAAAATGATTCAGTTTTGTATTACTTTGTCAAAATCTTTAAATTAGTGTAACTGTTTTGATCAGATTGTGACTCCTGTGCCACATCAAGGCTGCATGGAACCTGTTCAAAACCATGTCACCACATTTGGAGCAGTGTGCCTAGTATAGAGCAGGGGTTCAATAAATTGTATTTGTTGAACAAGAGCAACAATAGCAGCAACAATAACAAAGATAGATATGAAGAGTCAAGCAATAAAAAACTGCTCTTTGAATTAGTTTAGAGAACATGTCAAAGAATATGGAGTTATAATTAAATCTTTTATTATGACTCATGTTCCGGGAACTTCTAAGGAACTTGTTAATTTCCAATATGCTAAACTCTTATTTTATAAATAATCTCTCGTTTATGGTTCTGCATTCATGTGTAATAAATAAAAGAGGTATTTATCATCTCTGGACCATAGAAAAGTCCAAATTGTAGATACTACTTATATTAAAAAAAGAAGATATGCTCTGTGAGGCAGTGGTATAAATTGTAGGACACTTTTAATTACGGTCATATCAACAGTTCTAATATCTGCCACCCATGTCAGACTAGTACCTTTTCCCCAGCTATTTTTATCTCTTCCATTTTGAAGAGATGTCCTTCATGAAAACAACCTACGCAGCAGTGACAGAGTGACACCATGAGTGCAGTTATGGCACCAAGGCCTCAGTTTCCCATTGGACTGATAGGACATCTTAGGTTAGAGTGACTCACTGGATCACTGCTGTACCCATGCATTTATTTAGAAAAGAAAGACGAAAAAGAGTGACGATATCACCTCTGAATTAAAACATGTTAGAACACTCTGGATGACTTTATATATCATAATTTTTTAAAAAATCTTTTTTATACTTCCAGGTAAAATGAAAATGAACTGATGTCATTGGATTACATGATAATAGCATTAGATAAATGAAAAGGCTGAAGGTGAAAGTAGAGAGGTCCAATGTGAGTGAGGTGAAGATGAAGAATGTAAAGGAAAATTTATAGTGTGAGTGACTCCCCATCCATAGTCAGTCAGTTGTGAACGGTGGAGGTGAGATTCACATGTAGTTCTGTGTGACTCCTAATCCTATGCTTTTCACTGCAGCATTCAGCCTCTATACCTGTAAAACGGGGTACTGGGGATGTTATGAGAATTAAGTGAAACCATGTACTGATTGTTCTTTGCACAGAGTCCAGAGCATAAGCTGTTCATTTTTATCATTGTCTTTATATATACTCTTCCCTTTCTCTGTGACATCCTCTTTTCTCTCCTTGCAATGCATTTCTCCTGTGATTCTTATTATCCTTTTACTATGTGTCTTCTAAGGCCCTTAACTTTTTGTGTTTCAATAATTTCCCTCTAAACTATGTTGTTTTTTTCAAGGTTCCTATGAAAATTCATATTTGGACGGTGCAAGGCAATGTCTAGAAATCTATATTATTTTTAGCAAATCTCGATGAATTAATCTGTCTGTCTATCCATCCATCCATCTAGCGTTATCATCATCATCACTACAATCTTCATTTCTGCAGTTGCAGCTGGTATTTATGAGGTATAATTGAAATCTACTCTAAATATTTAAATTAAAAATTACAATAAAAATCACATGCCATTAATCTCCTTAAAGTACCTCCTTCACTTTAAAAACACATCTAACCATTGTCTTTACCACTTTCTGAAGCAATTGGGAAAGTCCTCTTTTGTGAGTGTCTACAAGGTGTGATAAAAATGCTGCTGCTGAGTGTCCCTCAAGGAAAGCAGCGTTGTAAAAACATTGAAGTGTGCTTTATTCACCTTATTAACTGGATCTGGCACGGCAAACTTTCAGCCTGTTCCTCAAAGTCAAAATGACCATGAAAGGTAAGTATTTTGAACTGAAATTGAAGGTGTCCAACATCATGTTTTGAGATACATACACACTGTGAAATGATTACTACAATGAAGTTAATTAACACATCACTTCACATTCTTATAACAATTCTTAATTTCTTCTACTTAGAAGCATTTTATAATAGCACAGATTTTTAAAAGCTATTAAAAACTTTCTCATCATCTCAGTTTCAGACACAGATTACAAAAATTAAAGGAGCACTATTCTAAGCAATTTCCTGATATTTTTATACAATAAAAATTTTGCAGTGCCATAAGTATTGTTCTGTGACCTGCTGTTTCACTTAATAAACTGTAGTGGACAATTTTTTCACCTCAGTAAATACATATCAATGTCATGTCTCAACTATATAATTAATAACTCTTTTTTCCATCCTCCATTACCCTCCCTTGCTCTCCTTATTTCCTTACATCTGTCTAATAAATTTCCCTTTTATTTTCATGTCATCTGTTTTCAGATTTCATATATTAGGAAAAACAGGCAATGTCTTTTTCTGAGTACAGCTTATTTCACTTAACATGATGATCACTTTTGCCCATTGCCTTGTAGATGATATAATTCCATTTTTCTTTGTTACTGAATAATGCCTTACCACATATACATACCATATTTTCTTTAGCTATTCACTGATTGATGGACACTGAGGCTGTTTCATAGCTTGGCTGTTGTGAATGGTGCTTCACCAAAGGGCTATACAGTATGCGGACTTTAATTCCTTCTGGTATATATTAAGAAGGGACAAAGCTGAATCAAAGGGTAGATCTATTTTAGGGTTGTTTTTTCATTTTTGTTATCCCAAAATAAAATGCCATATCCACTAGTTAGCATCTCCCAATTAATTGCAGGCAACCACGGAACTACTCTATATCCTTCATAGATTTTCCTTCAGTGGAAATTGATTTATTATTACTTCAAAAAACTGTTTCTCGCAGCAATAAAGAGTTTAACATATCCAAAAAAATAGAAATCCTGAAAAGCAATCTCTCATGCCATACTGGAGTGAAACTAGAAATTAACAACAGAAGCATAGTTAGACTTCAGTAACTTTTTTCCTCTTTTCTCATATTAACTTTTTCATATAATGGAAACTGCAGTGTTCAAGCTTGTGTGTCTCATTTGCATCACTTAAAATTATGGTTTCAAGGTACCTCCATTTTTCTACACATGCTTTGAGTTTATCTTTATAGCAGAATATCTGTTGTATACTAAGTATTCCATTATCTTTTCATCTGTTGATGGGCATACAAGGTGTTCAAGAGTTAGCTATTGTGAATTGTGCTGTTATAAACATAGGTATACATCACTGTGGGGTGATCTTTTGAATTCTGTTGGGAAGATACCCAAAATAGGGACAGTTTCTCTTGAAATCTGCCTTACCATTTCAGACAAAGGAGGTTTCCAGGGATCAAACTTATGATTTTGTGCCCGCAAGGCAGGCCTGGCACCACTGAGCTAAATCCCTGGCTCCTTCTGTACCATTTGTAACAAGTGGTATGCACTCTTGAATGAATGATTATCTTTAGTAGTCAATCATTAAAGGTAATACTAATATCAATTCCATTGGTGATTCTTATGATTAATTAAATCGGGGAAATCGCCTTTGGATAATATACTCCCCGAAGGCAGATAGGTTGTTATGGTTTAGATCTAAAATGTCCTCTAAGTGTCATTTGTGTTTGGAAGGTGCCTGGATCATGGGGTTTTATATTGTAGGCAAACTAGTCCACAGATGAGTTCATAGCTGACTTAGTATTAGGAGTCGGGGCATGGTTAGTGGAGAGTTCCAGGGCATGACCTATACTGGACTGTATTTCCACCTGAATCAGCTTTTCTCCCTTTGCTCCCTGGCTGCCATGGGTTGAGCACCTTTTTCTCCAGCATTCCACACTGCCATCCTATTTGCCCTGAAGATGAATGATTATGTATTAAAACTATGAGTTGAAATCAACTTCTTTTCCTTTAATTGTAGATATCAAGTGTTTTGTTCCAGCAACAAAAATGTGACTAAGACACAGACTTTACTGATGTTTTTGTTTCTAAATTACAAGATGTGATAAATGTGTGTGGTATGAATTATTTACCTTCAAATGGATTCTGAAAGACCATTACAAGGGCAGTAGACAAAGACCGGTGCTGGAATGTCAGGACTGAAGGCTGTTCTGAGGGAAAAGATCCCAGCCAAGGATCAGAGGACCAGAAGCTGGAGCAACATTTGGGGAGTAGCAAGCAGTCCAGTTGTTTGGATCAGGGTGCATGCAGAGGAAGAAAAGCTGGAAAAGTCTATTTGGTTCATGTGATAAAGCCCTTGAACACTGGGGTCTGAATGTCATTGATTTTGGCTGGCAATAGAGGGTCCCTGAAGGCTCTTGAGAAACACAGTGATGCAGTGGAAGCTATGCCTCTCTAAGATTTATCTGGAAACTGCATGAAGCCCTGACTGAAGAAAGACAGGAGATTAAAAAGATACCACTTCAGTGGCTTTGCAGTAATCCACCAAGATAATGAAAGTCTGAACTAAAGAGGTGGAGGGGGAAGAGTCAGAGGTTATTGATCATTTCTCCAACCGTAATACAGATAGTACCATCCTGTGTCTCATTCCTGTTTTTATCACTGATGCTATAGGTGGCTGTAGTGTGATCATATTTTTTACAGTGAATTGATCAAATACTCAGAGACGCTGAGCTTCCCAGAAATGCAGAATGTTTAGGTAATTTACCAAGCTGATAGAATTAAGATAGAATTAAATACTCCAGTAGAATAAAAACAAAATGTTTAAATGAAGAACCTTGTTGGCTAGAAATAGCAGCTTTCCATAAAGACATCTGTTTAATTAAAAATGAAGTTCAAGAGGTCGTGCTGACTTGGACTCTTCCTATAAAACATATTTGCAGGTTTTTTTTCACCAAATATCTCCTAGTCTTATAAATTAATAAAATTTAAGTTAGAAATTTCTCTGGGAAGGAAATAATAAAGCACAGTGGATGTCTGCAGTGTGTATAAAGCAATTATCTCGAATAGCATTAATTGACCAGGTGCTGTTAATCAGTATCCATGCAATTAGAGTGCTAAAGCCACAGAGTCAACTGCTTCTCACAAAAGAGAATGGTTTCAGAGATTTTTAAAGCTTTTCTGATAGTCTCAGTGGGGAGTTTATCTTGCTGGAATTCCTTTCTTCTTTCCTTCTCAAAAATACAGGGAAGCCCTTTGGTTCATGGGAAGTCATTTCTACTCCCAGCTCCAAGGAAGAAACAGGAGACCGATGCTATAATAATTAACATTTTCCATCACCATGTTTTCAGTATCAAATGTTTCTATTTCCACAGTGAATGATTCAGGATTCATGACTTGACACAAGGAACCTGTAGAAGATTACTAGCTTAATTGGAGAAAATAAAAAGGATATTTATATTTTCTTACAAGAAGTCTAAATGTCAAACAACCCAGCCACACCATAAGGGCTCCAGGTCTCTGACTCCAGGTCTCTTCTGACTATAAGAAGGCTGCCAGCAGATTCTAAGATAAGATATTCTCATCCACACAGGTGAAATAGGAGGCCAGTTGCTGTTTGATATAACTGAACTAATTTAGGACAAATGCTCAATCTAAGCAAATAAAAAGTGATACAGGGGAGCAAGGCCTACCTCCCCACTTGAAACATGAGTTCATGTTCTCTAAGATCTAAGAATGAATTTTAGTAATGACAGAGGTTTGAGTAGGAAAGTTTTATTGAGAAAAACCTTCTGCCTAAGAAAGGCAAAAGGGGGAACCCAGAAATGTGGCAAACCCATCTACCTTACTTTTCAGAGGGCTTTTATGGAGCGATGCCATGAGGTGAGCTGGGTTTAAGGTGGGGGCTTAAAAAGTGGACAGACTACAGTCAACCAATGGGATTATAACAAGTATAGCTTCTTAAGCAATATTGATCAAATGGAGTCCAATGAAGAATTGAGTCACATAGCAAGTGTATAGGGCTTTTTGTCAGGAGACTTTTCCAGGTCAGCTGAAGTCCTAGCCCTTCACCCTGGGGAATTTGCAATCACTGCATTCCTGGAGAGGGGGTGGATCTGGATCTTGACCCTCCATTGCAAGGAGGAGAGTGAGGCCTATCAGTCGCTGTTATCTGAGAGTGTAGTTTTTGTTGACATCACTGATCTTTGGTAAGGGTCTCCTTTCTTCCACGCTCTTCGAGGGGCTGGTCCTATCTATCTGTCATACCATGTGTCTAACTAGCTTTTCTACCTATAATAGGATATCTTTGATACTATGATTTAATTTTTTGAGAAAGTGACAAACATACCAAACCTAGGTTGCATTATTCTGCATTCTGGGACCAGAGGAAATATCCAAAAGTAGATGTATTAGGAAGGCCAATTAAAGGTAGGGAAGACATGAATGTTGGTGCAAGATGTTAAAATTCATATGTAAACTAAGAAAACAATTTGATTAGTGAGTTTTAAGGCAGTTTATGCTGCAGAAATGGAAAGGAAATGGCAGGGAGAGATGCCAAAGAACTGAAGAGATGAATCTATCATCAGGCACAGAAAATGGTAGAGAGAGGAGAGATTGAAAAAGGATTTAGTAGGAATGATTTTTAAAGAAATTTGCTAGTGTGCTGTTTCAAACCCTACATTAAAGGCAAAGGATGCCATGTCTTAGCACAAGCTGAGTAAGAGGGACTCCAACAATGTCACTAAGTCACTTCACTGTTTCCCCTGCAGTCACAAATCACTGTAGATGTGCTTTGGCTTCTACCCTGGTAATCCAGAAGGTAGATGTGGGCTGGCAGGCTGGTGACTGAATGAAGGAGAATTTCTGCCATAGAAAGATGTGCATCTACTCATAAAAAGGGAAAAGAATGTGTGGGTGCTGTTTGTGGCACGGATGTGGGGCACATGCGCATATTGGAGAGGAGGATGGGAGTCATCCTTTCCATTGGAAGATCACAGGATCACAGGAGCATGGACCTTCAAAAAAAGTGAGTCTGAGGTGATCAGTCATCCTCTAGAGCTGGTAGCTGAAGAAAATGAATTTGGTGCGTTTGGGTGGATAATAAAAGTGCTAGTGAAAGACCAGCACTTGACATCAAGGTGCCTAAAGAAAGATCCAGACTGACTTTAAACATTTGCCCAACCTAGTCCTTTTGAAGTCATTTTACAGTAGTACTGGTCAGAGGAGGCTCTCTCTCTCCTTCCAGACTCTCTGATGGCCAGTCCCACAAGGGTTAAAACCCAGAAGGAAAGCTGCGGAAGAAAGAATAGAAATGAAAAAACCCAACTCTGTGGTGGCCAGCCTTTGTCTGCTAGTCCTGCTTTAGTTGTGGGAAAGGAGGTTTTTAATTTCAGTGAAGTCAGAGTGTTATTTTTTGAGCCTGACCATTTTAAATGAATGAGTTGATACTGTGTTTGCACCTTAAAGTGATTATTAAGCTTTCAGTAGTTGAGAAAGTCTCTAAATCATGAGCATTCTGAGTTTCGTCTTTCTGTGCAGACTGATCATGATCAGCATGGGCAAAAATTATCCTTTGCACCATGTCTTACAATAACCAGGAAGCTAAAGGCCAGACCTTGGGATTCCTGCTGTAACTGCCTTAGAAAATTGCTTTACTGTGGCGCTTTCAGAAAGCATCAGCAGAACTGTGGCATTCTGTATGTGGTGTTCCCTTCCTTCCAAATCCAGTACAAGGAATCTGCCTGAGAATCTAGATCAGATGGAAAACTCAAGCTGATGAGAGCTTAGGGGTGTAGGTGTAGTCCATCTCATGGGTTCAAGAATGCAGCAAACATACTCTTGGACAGCAGTGGCATGGACTCGAGGCAGCCACCCTGCAGAATCTGTGTATACACTATGCTCCTGGTACCAGCAGGAGCAGTTCCACCATTTGAATATGTTTTTATTTAAGTGATAGAATTACCCAGAATGTAACCATTTCATGGCCTCATGTTATAGTCAGAAGCCAGCTACTCCCTGACATCTAGGTGTGACCATGTCACTACCTCTCTCTCCCAGTGGCCACCTCCCCCCCAGTCCTGTCCTTGAGCAATGAAGCCTTTTCATGGGTTGCATCACACCCTGCTATTTACCCGTGCTGGTGAGTCTAGGTGAAGTTCTGCCTCCTCAGAAGCCTTTCCTTAGCCTTTCCAGCCCCTCCTCTCCCAAACACTTCTCTCCTGGCTCTCACAGCACTTCCTGTCCAGAATACCATTTTTACACATAGGCTCGTAAGCCTTGGTTTTGCTTGCTCATTTAGTTCATTTATTCACTGATTCAGCAGATGTTTAAGGAACCATTCCAGATGCTTTACTAGGTGCTGGTTGTGAACAAGACAAGCTGGGGCCCTGACTACTGGAAGTTTACAGACTCTGTGGAAGTGACACACACCACGCACTATGTAAATATAGAATTCAGATTTCAATAGGAGTTGTGAGGGAAAACTACCAGATGCTCTGAGAGAGTAAAATAGAGGTCTATCTTATGTTAGGTTCTCAGGGAAAATATGACTGAAGAGGTAACATTTAAAACAGGACGAATCACTAGCAATTACACAAGAAGTAGGAAGAAAAAACAAAATACCCCGAACAAAAGGAATCATGTATTTAAAAACTTTGAGTCAAGGAAGATGAAAGGATTTTAGGAATTGAAAAAGTAGAGTATATCTGAGCATTATGGCAGAGAGCTGGTGGCAGGAGTGAGAAAAGGTTAGAAATACAGTATATGCAGATTATGTGGTCCTCCAGGCTATGTTAAGAATTTAAGATTTAAAGCTACAGATATTAGGCAATTTTTGAAGGGTTTATAGCAGAACAGTAATATCACCCAATTAATGATTTAAAAGAATAGCTTAGTTCCCCAGAGGATAATGGATTGTAGAAGAGCGGGACTGGAAGCAAAAAATTGCTAGGGAGTTATCACAGAAGTCCAGACATGAGGTCAGAGTGGTTAGGTGTGAAGGGAGTTGCAGGGAAGATGGAAAGAATGGTTTATAATTACCTCCCCAGGTAGGTGGTAAGCTTTGTGTCTTTTGTGCATACCAGCCATCTTGCTTGTTGAAAACCTATAGCAATCTTCAGTAAGTAAATATAAAGCACTGATGTATTAATTAGGTAATTAATTACATAGTGTCTTAATCTCTTAAAAAGACATCGATCTATATTGCTAACGAGATCAGGCATTTCACAACTGCTGAGAAAGCAATTATACAGACTCATAGTCATTCCATTTTCTTTGCTAAGAAGTCAGATTTGTTGCAAGAGCTGGTTCAGTTACTTTGGTCATATTACCAACTAAGTTGTACAGGCTGCATAGTTATACAGAATTATGTTTCATCACTATACTATTTCAAGGGGAAAATCAATTCTATTTAGATCAGTTTATTTATTCATTAGATATAGCTTTGAATGCACGATTTAGCTCTGAAGTATATACTGTGGTTCACAAATATTTTTTGAATTTCATAAACCAGTAATTTTAAAAAATTGTGCAATTGCTTAGATTTGTCATTTTTTTTAGTTTGTCAAGAAAGAATATTAAAACCACCAACCACTTTTGTAGTTAGGGTTCTTAATTGGAAGCAACAGAAAGTAATTCTGCTGACTTAATTAGGAAAAAATTTATGATGTGGGCTTTATGTGGCTCACAGAATTACCAAAAGGGCTTAGAGCCAAGGTACCAAGAACATGGCTCCAGGTCTTTGAAATGATGAAGAAACCATTGTTATGCTAGTCTCACTAAGCAGTACACACTGCAGGTTATGCTGCTGACATCACTAATGCTGTCCACTGTCGGGATTACTTGGTTACTGACACTACTAATGGATCAGTGGTTCTTAGAACCTAGAGGTCACTGTGACTGTCACCATTTGTCCCCAGAATTAATTCTGAGCAGTCTTGTTTCCCATAAAGTAATAAAATAATTCTTGCTTGTATTTATCATGGCAGATCTTACAGAGCCTACTAGTTTTAACCACTTTCATAAACTCCCTCACAGATGCACGCCAAAAGAATATTTTACGAGCTATGTGGGTAAAATTGATACATACGACTACAATCAGATGGTCAAACTTAAGTATATAGAAATTAAATGCCAATATAAGATTTTTATGAAGAGCTTCACACCAGTATTCCAAACTATGATAAAATAATTCCTATAACATGTTTCTAAGACTACTCAAAAATAAATACAAGTCAAGAGCAGAGTCCTGAGTTCACTCCCTAGTACAAAAAATGAAATACAAGTCAAAACCCTGAATTGAGATGTTTAATCAAAAGTTTACCCCAAAGGAAATTACAGGCCCAGACTTTACTGGTGAATTTTACCAAACATTCAAAGGAAAAAATAAAAAAGGTACACTCCTAACTTTTATGATGCTAACAAAAAATTAAGACTAAAATATGATAAGAGTATGAGAAAAGAAATTTATAGGCCAACAATATACAGATAGCCCAGAGCTAACATCACACTAAGTGGGACCTTTGAAAGCTTTCTAAGATTTGGACAAAGACAAAGATGCCCACTTTCACTTTTATTTCACACAGTACTGGAAGTCCTAGAGAAACAATCAGGCCAGAGAAAGAAATAAAGGGTACCCAAATTTAGAAAAGAAGGAGCTAAAATCACTTTTTCAGGCAATATGATTTTATATATTGAAAATATCAAAGACTACCAAAAATCCTATTAGAACTAAAAAACAAATCAAAAATCCAAAAATGAACCCAAAAAACTCAAAACCAAGCAAACAAATCCAGGTATTTCCTGGTAGAAATTCAATGTTAAAAAAAAAAATCAGTGGCATTTTATACTAATAATGAATTATAGGAAAAGAAATTTGAAAAAAAATCTGAAAGCTGCAAAATGCGTCTCTAAATAAAGAAGTAGTAGATAATAGAAAGATATGAAACTGATAAAAAAACCTCATAAAGATGGAAAGACATCTACATGTGATGATCAGAAGAATGTCCATGCTACCCAAGTGACCTACAGACTCAGTGCAATTGCTATCAAAATATGAATAACATTCTTCACTGGACTACAAAATGCCATCCTAAAATTTGTATATACCAGCATTAAAAAAAAAAAAAGAAAGAAAAAGAAAAACCAAAACCAAAACAACAGCAAAACCCCAAGTAGCTAAAGAAATCTTTAGCCAAATGAACACAGCTGAAGCTTGACCTGACTCCAAATTATATATAGGGGTATAGGAAAAAATGAGGATTAAATTGTGTTATATCCTTGTACAAATTCTCATTGTTGAGTGCGATCATGATGTGTGTATATAATGTACCAATAAAGATTTCAGTTTAAAAAAAAAACTATAATAATCAAAACAGCATGGAACTGACATTTAAAAAAATAGCCTTGTGGCAAACCACATTTTCAGAAAACTCACCTTCACTAAAGGTGCTAAGAACACATATTAGGGAAAGGGCAATCTTTCCAATAAATGATGTTAAAGAAATAGAACATCCAGTATAGAAAATTGAAAAGAGATTTCCAGTTCTCACCAGTTAAAAAATTCAACTCAAATTAGATCAAGGACTTAAATGTCTAACCTGAAACTTCCAGAAGAAAACATAGAGGAAATATTTCAGCACACTGGAATTGGCCAAGATTTTTGAAGAAGACTGGAAAGCTACAGGAAAACAAAAACAAAATTGACAAATGAGATTACATTACATGAAAATGCTTCTGCCAAGCAAAGAAATCAATGCATAGAAGTAAGAGTCTAACAATCAGAAAATACTTGAAAAACTATTGAAAAGGAATTAATGTCCAGAATATATAAGGAACTTAATTATAAACACTTGATTAAAAGTGGGCAATAAACATGAACAGATAAAGATTTCTCTAAAGACATAGAAATAGTCAACAAGTATATTAAAAAAAGAGCTACCTCAACATCACTAATCATCAGAGAAATGCAAATTGATACTACAATGAGATATCACCTTACTTCAGTTAAAATAACTATCACCAAAAAAAAAAAAAAAGTGCTGATAAGGATGTAGGGAGAAGGGAACCCTTTATATTTGATGGGAATGTAAATTATTATAGCTGTTATGGAAACTAAAGAGATCTTCAATATAAAATAGAAGTGCCATATGTTCCAGCAATCCTACAACTGGATATATATCTAAAGGAAGTAAAATCAATATATTGACAAGATATCTACACTTCAATGTTTATTGCAATATTAGTCTCAGTAGATAAGAAAATGGAAACAACCTTAAGTGTCCATCAACTGATAATAGTGTTATGGTTTAGATGTAAATTGCCCCCCTAGAACTCTTGTGTATGAAAAGTGATTGGATCATGGAGGTGCTGTTCTCCTCAGTGGGTTTGTCCTTAATGAGGTGAGTAGCTAAATGTGCTGTTAAAAGGTAGACCCCGCTTGGCAGTGGGTCATTAGGGGGATGGCCTGGAAGGGTATAGTCTTGCCCTGCTCTCTCTTTACTCTCTGCTTCTTGGCAACTTTTCCTCTGCCATTACCCTCAGCCATGACATTTCTGCCTTGGAGCCAGGGAAACATAAACTGAAACCATGATCAAATCCTCTCATTTGCTTAAATTGGAGATACCAAGTCTTTTGTCCCAGAAATGAGAATATAACTAAAACAAGTGGAAAAAGAAAATGTGGTATATATACACGATAGAAGACTAGTCAGCTGTACAAAGAAGATGAAATCCTTTCATTTGTGACAATATATATTGTCTTAAAGATTACCACGTTAAGTGAAATAAGCCAGACACAAAAGACAAATGCCACATGACCTCTCATTTGTGTGTGGAATCTAAAAAAGGTAATCTTGTTGAAGCTGAGAGTGCTTACCAGAGGTTGGAGAAAGTAGGTAAAAGGAGGTATGGGAAAGGATTGATCAAAGGGTACTAATTTATAGTTTCCTTTTTTGTTTGTTTGCTTGTTTTTGTTTTTGTTTTTGTGGTACCAGGAATCAAATGTAGGCCCTTGTGCTTCCAAGGTAGGTATGGTACCACATAAACTAAATTCCTGGCCCTAATTAATTTATATTTAGATAAGATAAATAAGTCCTGATGATCTTGGCACAGTGGGATGATTCTAGATAATGGAAATGTAATGTGTATTTCATAAAAGCTACAAGAGATAATTTTAAATGTACCACAAAGAAATGATAAATGTGTGAGGAGATTGATATATTGACCATGGTTTCAGCATTACACAATATCTGGAAAATATGTACAAGTTTAACAATATCTGGAAAATATGTACAAGTTTAATGTGTCAATTAAAAATAAAAATAATTTTTAGATAGGATACTGTGGGAGTCTGGGGAAGAGGATGCAGCCAGAATCCTCATGGCAAACCGCATTCCCCTGTGAATCCCACAGCAAAAGGATTAACAACCAACAAACAACAAAGTCAGAACCTTGAGAAAAAGGCTGAGCCCAGGCTCGACTCTTGCTACTCTGAGCAATGACAGCCAAAGGCCCAATTCTGTTCAGCAGAAGTGGGAGTAGAAGAATGGATAACCGAGCTCATCTCACCACACCTTTATTTGGTACCAATAATCAACCCATAATCCTAGCATGCATAAAACAGGGCGGTCCCACAATAATGTCTGTAGTTGAAGATCACCTAGGGCAGGGCAGACAATTTTAAATCTCAGGAAGTCCCAGTAAGCTTTAAGGCCAGTAATCCTAGTGCAGTAATCCTTGTAGTTTAAAATCTCACAGGGTGAGGCAGATGTCCAAAATAATCCCAGCAGTTGATCCTGCTGGGCAGGGCAGACATCCTCAAATCCAAGTAAGTAAATCCCAGTAAGCAAGTCTTAAATCCAAGTAAATTGTCCTCAGTTCCCGGCAGGGTGCATATAGAATTCCTAAAGTCATCCATTTGAAAAATGTTAATATAAGATAATGCATGAGGTGATGTGTATGTAGACTCCTGCACATAAGAAAATTAGAATCCTATACTTCCCCTTTTTATGCACTTATAGAAATTTTTAGAGAAATTGATCCCGTAGTAGTCCACAAAGAAAATCTTAATGTGTTCCAAAATGAAAAATAAGCTCAAAATTTTGCATTAGTATTATCTGATCATCATACAGTAGAGGCAGAAATTGTTAATAGAAATATTTTTAAAATTCTGCTTCCTAAAATGTTGAAAATCTCTGGTAAGTGATTTTATCAAGGGAAAAATCCAACTGAAATATTAGATTACTTACAAAATAAGAGTGCTTGCCATATATTAAAATCTTGAAATTGTCAAAGTTATTCTCAGGGGTAAATTTGTATTTTTAAATAATTTTATTAAATAATGAAAAAATCGATGAATTAGCATTCAGTCTAAGAATTAAAACATACTTAAGGAAAAGATAAGAATGGAATGAGTAAAGATTTTAAAAGGTAGTTAGGGAAGTATAAAACAAATTAGAGTCAGTATGTATGTCTACATAATTCATGTGTACTCAGTGAATATTAGCAAACTCCTTTGATTGTTATCACCCTTACTGTTTCTTAATTTGACCTTTTTCTTGTTTCTCTTCATATTGAATTGAGTTATAGTTTAGATTTTGAAGCTACTAAAACACTAATACTTTATACCTTTTAGTTATTTAGAAGGCAATTTAAAATAGTCTCAAAACAAAACTCTGGGGGGTAGATATTAAGATTGTTATCTTTATTTCACTAGTGAGGAAACTGAGGTTAAGAGTCGGGACCTGCTTCACTGTGGAAAATATTTAATTTGTGGTTAACTTTGGTGAGTGAGGAAAGGTGAAATGAGTGCCAACATGTTCAAGAATTTTTCTGCTCTTAACATTGTTTTGCACATTGTTGCTGGAAAGCGCGATAGGATGCATCACTTCATGTTTAGAATTCAGGTAAGTATGTTTGTGCTTAAAAACCCAGAACCCAATAAGTCAGCCAGGAGAAAGTTATGCTCCATTAGCCTCGTCTTCTGAGTGGGTAGAAACTGAGAACCCGTGGAAGTTAGACCTTTGCTCTTTTGCTTGAAGTGAGGAGAAAGCTTAATGAGAACTATGCTGCTGTTGATGGCGCGGTGGTGCTTGAGGGGTGGGGCGGTGAACCCAGCAGGCAGCTTCTGGGGTCGTGCAAAGCGAGGAAGTGTGGAGGAACACAGCCTGCAGAAGTGCAGGCATCGTGCTTCTGCAGTATCCTGTTTAGAAGACGCCTGAGACACTCATACAGCCAGGAAGTGGGAGTTTGAGGTGTGATCAGATGTTCTTTGTCCACAGTCCGCACTGAGCCTCTGATAGACCTTGACCTAGTCATGTATATCCCAAGAAATAAATTCAAACTTAAAAATAAGCCAGATGCACAAAATGTTTGCAGCAGAACATCTGAAGCAAACAATCAAATAAAAACCAGTCCTAACTTATATGTAAAAGGACGCAAAGTAATAATCAGCCCTGTGGTGAGCATCTCTTCTGACATATGGAGCAGTATTTCTACATACCTCATTTTGCCTCATTCTCATGCCACAGCTGTCTTCCTCACATTACAGTTGAATAAATGGAGGCTCAGGGAGGTTAAGTCGTCTGCCTGGGTTCATAGAGCAAGTAAGTGACGGAGCAGGAGTTGAAATACAGGTTGACTAATTCTGCGCTTCCAGCCTCCGCTGACACGTCTGGAAGAGCACAGAGTGCTCACATTTTTCCAGCCAGCCTCTGGCCTTAGCTCACTAAAAATACCTCAGGCAGCAAATCCCGGCAGGGAAGGCTTTGGGCAAGGTAAAATGAGACTCAGGCCATGTAGGTCCCTTCTGCTTCCCGGGAGGCCAGTCAAGGACGCCCTCCTCGGCCCAGCAGGGCTTCTCCGTTGGGTTTCTAAAGCTGTGCCCTGGGCTTTGTGTGTCAGCGGGTGGAAGGAGAGGTGCAGAGTTCGCAGTAGAAGTCCTGGCGTGCGACCCGGGACCTGGGATGGGCTGAACCTGGTAATGTAGAAGAGAAGGGAAAGAGGCCGCCCACCTCTCTATCTCTCCTGGAGGAGACTCGTACTTTCCCAGCCTTTGTCTCTTTCTCTCGTTTCCCTTCTCTCCTCTTCTCCCCACTTTATTGTCATCCTTCTTCTCCTCTTCTTCCTCTCCTCCTCCAGTCTAACAATTACAAACAGGATACTCAGCTGAAGTTGAATTTCAAGTAAAGTATGAGCAAATTATTTTTAAAAAGAACACACTCCAAGTAATATTTTATCTGGCAATACTAATTAGCCAGAGCCTATTTTGCAGAAATGGGACTGCCTTTTCTGAAGTCCACAGCATCATTCTGCAATACTATCTCGAGCCTGCCCACCTTACTCAAGAGATAGACATGGTATCACATTCTCTGATCTTACCACTGTATCTGGCAAGGGGCATGGCATCCAAAAATAGCCACTAAGTTCATCACAACCCTAAATGTGTGTTGAAATAAATTCATGGTATGGAAACTTATAAATTTATAACTAAAATGATTATTTTACAATAATCATATACTATAATATATTTATTACATATTCTAATATACTTATAATGTAATTGTTATATATTGTCACAAAGATTATTTTATAACTATAAACTAGAATATTTATAAATAAATGTTGTATTATTTTAACATTTTTCTGAAAAAATAGCTTCCTTTGGAAATATTTTCCAAATGCCTGTGTATATAGTCAAAGTCCTTCTGAGAAATAGAACCCATAGGAAATCTGTTATGTGACATTGGCTGCCATAATCAGGGAGGCGGACAAGACCCAGATCTAACGTCAGGCAACCGAAAACTCAGTAGACCCAATGATGCAGTTCTAGTGCAGTCTAGAGACCTGTAGCCCAGGAGAGCCAATATGCTATTCCAGCCCAAAGGCCAACATGCTTGAGATGGAGAAAGAGTCTGTTTCAAAGAGTGTGAAGGCCAGAAAAGGCAAGCAAGCAACAAGAATTCCTCTTATTCTAGAGAAGGTCAATGTGTTGGTCAATCTTTTTATTTTTTAAAATAAATTGAGTTTATTAGTATATTTTAGGAAGACATTATGGTCACATTCCTCATTGAGAATTTGTATCTGTACAGGGTGTAGCTTGATTCTTGGCTTTAGAGCTACCTAGATTAGTAAACACATTATGGGTGTGTCTGGGTGGGTCCCGGAGACCTGACCTTGGAGACTAGACCTAGTCCTTGGCCAACTCTTCCTCTGTGCACTCCTTCTCAGCTACCATGGAGCGGGCATCTTTGCCCCACAGTGCTTTTCTGCCATGTTATTTCAGAGCCACCTGAAACCATGTGCTAAAATAAACTTTTCTTCCTGTAAGCTGTGGATATCAGCTATTTTGCATCAGTAACCAGAAAGGTGACATAGTAATACAGTCAGTCTTTTTTGTTCTACTCAGGCCTTCAAGTGAAGATGGAGCTCACCTACATTAGGGAGTATGAACTACCTTAGTTAGATGTTAATCTGATCCAAAAACACCCTCACAGAATAGTGCAATAATGATTGAACAAGTAACTGGGCATCCAGTGGACTGGTCAGGTTGACACAGTCATCACACGATTCTCAAACAGAATTAATGTTTCCTAGAAGCTTATGTATAGGGCCCACATTTAATTACAGGCATGAGGCATTTGCTTAAGCACTTTAAAGTTGTAGGTAGCCCTTTAAGTACTGGGTTTGTTTATTTCTACAAAACATCTAGTCTTTTTGATCTTTTGTATATACCCCTGTGATGGATACATGTCTGTGGCATACCTTATTGTGAGCTTGTTCAGAACAGAAATGCAATGCCTAGCTTAAAATAGGACCTCAACTAAAGTATATTATTTCAACATTTT
>PVIR01025342.1:0-25322 GCA_004026965.1 Petromus typicus | reverse complement strand
AAATAATATGACCCATTGACTTATCTAATTTGTCCCAAGATTCCTGCCTGGCTCTAAAGCTCTGGCCAGCTATCACAACAGGTAATACGCAGTCAGACCTGCTCCTTTATAACATTTAATACTTTTATTATTATCTGGGAAAGTTTCTTAATCTTATTTAAATCTTACTTGTGAAAACAAAAATGACAAGATTCATATTTATTATCCTATATTCCTGATAATCAGTTTGATTATTTTCTCCTTAACTATAATTTCTTCCATGCACTCATGATCAAATTATTTCCAAACTGCTCAGTAATTTTCCAAGTGATTGTAAATTCCCTCTTCCCTCCCTCCTTCCTTCCTTTTTACACCTCTCTCTCCCTCCCCTCCCAGCTCCCACCACACACACTAGGAAAATTACTAAAGGAAACTGAGAATCCTTTATCTGGAAGCTGGAATGTTTATGACTCAGTTTTTACATGAAGAGATGTTAGAAAAGCAGGAAAGAATTTTTCTGAAATCAATGAAACACTAAAAAATAATCACCAGAAGGGAAAAATTAGTCTGTAGAAGTTATAAGCTGTCCCTTACATTTTCTTTATGTATTCACACTGGGAAGAAAATAATGAACTTATTTCTCACTGAATAATTGTACTAAAAATTATCTACATCCATTATACCTTATTTGTTTTAACACAACATGACAGGCAAACCACGAAACGAGCCAGAGAACTACAGAAACAAAATTCCTAGCAGGACAGAGCCAAAGACTAGAGTCTGTGATGGAGCTTATTACACATCTGAAAGTACACCCAAATTCCAACACAGGGACATCCTTTCTTTTTATAATACAGTCAAGGACAATTTGTTTTTCAGCTGAAACCACAAATAGCAAGAACTGGACAGTATTATGTCATCATCAAGGACTCAATAACAACGCCAAAAGGATATTTAAACAGAACAGCTAGAAAGCATTATTTTGCGCTATGGGTTGCAGACTTGTGAAAGTCCTAAAGGCTAGTATCTTAGAAGGTGACCTTACTTAAAATAAGGTTATTGACTGCATAATTAATTGAGGATTAATCTCTAATTCAGTATAACTAGCTTTCTTAGAAGACAGCCATGTGAAGACAGAGGGAGACACTCGACACAGATGTTAGCAGAGATCAGACTGATGCCACTACATCCAAGGAACAACAACACTTGTCCTTCATCTGGGGGCAGCAAAGAACAGGACTGGTTCTCCTCCAACTTCTCCTGGTTGGTGAAAGCAACCCTGATGATACCTTGATTTCAGATTTCAAGCTTCTAGAACTGAAAGCAAATAAATCTGTGCTGTTTAAACCACTCAGTTTGTGGTATTATTACAGCAGTCACAGGAAATGAATACACACCTACCAGGAAGGAAAACTTTCACAAAATTTAAAAAAACTGTTCATAACTGCTCAAACTTGGAAATAATAAAAATGTCCACTAGTAACTGAATGGTCAAACTGTGATATATTGCCTACAAAATATAATCCAATAACATGAAATAAGTTATTACACCATGAAAACCCAGAGAAGAACTTTAAAAGTGTATAGTCATGCATCACTTAACAGCAAGGCTGTGTCCTGAGACATGCATATTAGGGGTATCATCACTGTGCAAACGTCATGGAGTACACAAACACAGTCCTAGATGGTATAGCCTCAGACACACCAGGACTATGCTAGTGACCTACCCCCCTAGGCTCAAACCTGTGCAGCACTGCACTAACTACTCTAGACAACTGCAACGCCACACTAAGCATGTGTGTACCCAAACCCATGAAAAGTACGGTAAAAATAGAACAGATTTTTAAATGGTAAGCTTATTTAGGGCACTTACCACTGATGGACTCTAAAGGTCTATAAGTTGCTCTGGGTGAGTGAATGGGAGTGGATGTGGAGGCCTGGCAAATTACTGTGAAATACTATACTTGGTGGTACATGTCTGTATTGCTTAAATGAAAAAAGTTAATCTGAAAAAGCTGCAAAGCAAGTGATTCCAATTACATTCTGGAAAAGACCAAAATATAGAAACAGCAAAAGATTACTGATTGATAGGAGTTCAGGGGAAGGAGGCAAAAATAATTTTTAGGGCACCAAACTATCATGAATGATTAGTAATGGTAGATATATGTTATCATACTTTTTTCAAAACCCATAGAATGTATAACACAAGACTATGTACACACAAACTGTGAAACTGGATGGATAATAATATATCAATGTTGATTTGTCAACTGTAACAAATTTGTAACAATGATCAAGTTATAAATGATTGGGGGAACTGATTTAAAAGATACAAGCCGTTCTCAAAACATGCTGGTATCTAATAGCTCCAGGCACAAAGAACATTGTAACATTCCACTTTTAGTAAAAACCTCTACAAAAAAATTCTCCCTTAAAAGTAACATTATCACATTTGACACCAAGTTACATTTCCTGCTTCCTTAACCCTTGTATTCAATTTATGTCCAATTCTAGTCATGTCTTCCCATTTACTGCCTACTTTCCCCTATTACAGCCCTACTTCTCCATCCTTATTGGTTAAAAGCACCAGCCTCAAACCTTTTGATGTTATATTTCAGTAGTCCTCAAACTTCTGAGTTTCAACATCAATAAAATGCAAGTAGGAAAGAGTAATTACATGGGGTGCAAATTTTATTACTAAGAATACTAAAATACTAATAACTATCTACTAATTTCATAAAAGATTTTTGCAACCAAAATATTGGAAAGATATAATCTTCTAATGAAACACAGTCCTTCCCATCAAAGGGTAATTTATAAGAGATCATCTGGCAAAACAAAATAGCAAACAGACAGGTACAAGTATTACCCCTATTACTTTCTTGTGCCCCTACCAACCAGATGATTACTATCCTCATAGAAGTTAAGCACCTTTTCCAAGATTCCAAAGCAGCTGGACTTGGAATGTCTGGTTATAGTAAAGAATATGATGATAAAATGCATGGTGGCCCATCCCTGTAATCTCAGCTACTCAAAAGCTATGAGAATCACAAATTTGAAGTCAGCTTGAGCTATTTAACAAATATCAAAGTTTAAAATGGCTGGAATATAGCTCAGTGTTAAGAGCACTCCTGGGCTCAATGTCCAGTACCACAAACCAAAAAACCCTGACTATGATCTACAATCATGACACTATAGCACGTTGTGCAACTACACAGCCAGCCATGGAGGGAAGAGCAGGTGCGAAAGACATCCAGACCACAGGCAAAGGTGCGAGTCAACCCCAGAGAGAGGACAGCTGAGGCCACAAGGAAGAAAAACAAAGGAAGGGGTGCAAAGGACCAAGGAGTAAAGGACGGCTTCGGGATCATCCCATTCAAACGAGTAAAGCAAACAGCAAATACGCAGAAGAGGAGCCAGCCAGCAAACTGCTGCCAAGTCTAGAATCCAGAATGATCTTTTGTATTCCATCACTACATAATACAGATATCTCTGTACACAGTACAGACACATAGATGATTTCAAATTTCCCCTTCCCTTTACCATGTATTACGTCTTTGCCCCTTCTCAGCTTTCTCTCAGAACTGCTCCCATACCCTCCAATCTTGACTCCTCATTTCCACTTCACATGTCCCGGATTAGTACTGTCTGTGTATGTGCCTCTTCTGTTCCTCGACGCTATCCTCAACAAATAGGAACTTACAGAATATTGTCCTCAGTTTTTTAAAATGATCTTGATTGGCTTTTCATCTTCAGAATCCATATTTATAGATTCCAAACTTCAGTCCTTAGAAACTTGAAAATTAACCTCTCAAATTTTAGTCATGTTACAGAATAAGCAAGAATTAAAACTGGAATAATAAGGAGCTTTACTATCCTAAAAAAGTATGTTATTCTATTTATTCTTTTTTTAATTTAAATTTTTATTGTTACATTATGAATACACATCATCACATTCAACATTGAAAGCTGAATACCAGAATATGACACGACTTGATTCTCATTTTTCCCCTTTCCCTCCACCCAGCAACCCCCCACCCTCTATATACATAATCTTTTATGTTGCTCATTTTAAAGTTTTTCCATATAGTTTTCACAGATCTATGTTTGTTACTGAGTATTTTGTTTTTTAAACTTTCATTACAAATACTAGGTGAAAGGAAGTGAGCTAAATAAGCACTTAGTGATGTGGTGGCAACAGAGAGATAATTAGGAAAAGCTGCCTGCCGTCCTATGGCTGAATGCGACAATCGTCAGACTACAATTCAGAGTGTGCCTTGTGTGGAGACACTCACAGATACTTCTCTTTTTCTCACTGCACTTTCCTGTACTGGAGAAGATGGCTTAGAAAGTGAGAAGGTGAAGCCTCCCCTCCCACATGTACACAGTCAGAGTGGGTCAGCGAGGCTCTGATGAACCCAAGTGGGTTAGGCTCTGGTAAAACAATCTGTCTTCAAAAGAGACCCTGTTGAAAAGAAGAAATTGTTCCGGATATATTGCAAATGATTGCTTTTTGTATTTCCTTGTGGGAAGAAGAGTTTTCTTAGTCTTTTTATGGGGAATTAGAACATTTAAAGGTAAAACTGATGAAAGTATGAAGGCCTCCCTAACACAAGGCACTATGGGAATCTGAACTCGAGGATCTGTGTAGACAAGCCTCCAACAATTTACCAACTATGATTTAAGTTTTTATAGTCTAAGTGTCTGCTGCTGAGTGTCTACTTCAGTAAGCGATGAATGAATGAATGGATATATATGGATATCTATAGATCTCTATAGATACATGGATATCTATATAGGTATAGATATCTATATATCTATATCCATACATCTATAGATATTCATATAGATAAATAGATAGATAGATAGATAGATAGATAGATGTCTATATATACATATATGCCTTTTCCTCCAATTTGAGGGTAGCAGTTTACAAATGTTACTAAGTCCTTAACTTTTGAATTTCTTGATTTCCAGGTAAAACAATTCTTATTTTGTCTCTTCCTCAATATGTTCTCATACACATCTAGTAGGATCAAGTAGACTTTCAATGTTAAGCACCAATATCGTAGGAAGTATCTTTTGTCTTATTCCTTACTGAGAATATTATTTTACTATTTTAATATCAGATATGTTTGTTGAATAAATATTCACGTAGTCCTCTGTAAGTTTTAAAATATGAAATATACAGTGATACCTTGGTTCTCAAACTTAATTTTGAGGAAGATGGCCTGGTCTGTGCCTGTGTGGGGAAGACAGCCACGGCTGTTTATCCTTGAATGTGGAGTTTCTGAACAGAAGCAAAATTCTGTTGAATGCTTTTGTTTGAGAAATAAACTGTGTGCAAACAGAAGCATTCATCAACTGTTCATATTACTATAGATGCTAAATTTTGTCAGATGTCCTTTTATTAACCTTTTCTGCATATACACAGATGATCATATGTACACTACGGCTTGTAACAGAGGTTGTATCAGCAGTACTTTTATAGTATCTAGCCTTGAAATATGAAACATTTTTGTCATCTCTAGTATCAGCATCATGTAAGTAAACACTCTCCCTAATTAAATGCATTTTATGTGCAAAGACTGTCCCTTATTTCCTTAGTGTCAATTAAAGACACAGTACTGGGCCGAGGATTTAGCTCAGTGGTTTCGGCGCCTGTCTTGCCAAGTGCAAGGGCTCGGGTTCAATTCACCAGTACCCACACACAATACTGGGCGAGGAGACTCACGCCCAGCAGCAATCAGCAACACATACAATGCCGGGTGTGGTGGCTCACACCTGTAATCCCAGCACTCAGGAGGCAGAAGCAGGAGGATTTCTGTAATGTGAGTTTGAGGCTGAGCTCAGGGCCAGCCTGAACTAAAAAAGTGAGACCCTGTCTCAAAAAAAAAAAAAAGTATATAATATTAAAATTTAATGCTATTAAATGGTACTTGAGAAAAGAGTAAAGGGGCCGGGGATATAGCTCAGTGGTTCTGGCACCAGTCTTGCAAGTGCAGGGGCCCCGGTTCGATCCCCAGTAACCACATACCTATACTGGGCGTGGAGATTAACGCCCAGCAGCAACCAGTACCACATACCACAGTGCTCGGCCTGGTGGCTCATGCCTGTAATCCCAGCACTCGGGAGGCAGAAGCAGGAGGATTTCTGTAATGTGAGTTTGAGGCTGAGCTCAGGGTCAGCCTGAACCACAAAGTGAGACTCTGTCTCAAACAAACAAACAAACAAACAAAAAAGACACAGTACTATCCCTGTTGGGTGATGAATATATCAGACATACTCAGATATTTATCATTTTCTCATTCTTTCTATTTTTTTTTAATTTTACATTTCTTTTATAACACCTTGGTACTTTTCATTAAAACTTTTAACATTCAAAGCTTTCATTTTAGTAAGAGGATTAAAAATATCTGTAATAATAGCTACATTGTTCTTCCAGGAAAATGGCTGAGTGGTAAATAATAAAAACTCAGCCTCTCCAAACTTCAGAATTCAGATACTGGAAATAACAACTTGGAAGAGGAAAAAAAAAAAAAAAGAAAAGAAGTCAATCCCTAGGAGACAAGACAGATCCGACCAGAAAATTAAAATCTACAGAGAAATTGAAGATATAGAATATAATGTGGACAAGAGAAGAGACAATCTGCATTTTCTCCCCAGTTCCTGGCTCAGATCTCACAAGAAAGGGAGGCTGGATCTACAGAGACAAAGTACAAACTGGGGCCCTGCGGACTGCAGGGAGAAACAAAACAGGGGAAGAGCTTGCTGCCACATGAGCCCTCTGACACGCGGCAGCTGGTGCGCGACGCTGGTCCAAGTGCCCTTCATACCCCCTGAACACAGTGGTTGGCCGGATACTATTCCACAGAAGGGGTTACTGTTTGAACCTGGCCCCAAGCAGCCATGGCTCCCAGTATTACATTCTCAGTGACTGACAACAGTAGCCAGCCACTGTCAGGGATCCATGGTCAGGCCGGAGAGACCCCATGAGAGGGTTAAGAGAAAGGCAGAGGCCTTCCTCAAAGGCCAGAGGCTTTGCGTTACTCTGGATTTGAAAGTTACAGAGGATGTGCATGTTTTCATGACCACATTAACGCATACACTCTAAAGAAGAAATAACACAATGATCTCTATCATTCCATTCACAAAAAGAATGGAATTCTTTTGAGGAAATAACCACATTTGCCACTTTTAAGCTTATAAATTTTTCAAGACAAGGCAGACAGTTAAGAATAAAACCCAAAATATTATTCAATTTATCATAAATCTCTATAAAATATGACCAAATGACTCCACTAAAACAAATTTTAAATAAAATTATGTAAGAGTAGCCACTGAAAATGCAGACATCTGGTGGGAACAAAAGGTACTTTAATGAACTCTGCCACACTCACTGTCATGTGGATAAAAGACAAACTAGAAAGCATACCCTCCCAGACACTGCATCAGACTTGGACAGAGTCTGATACTGGGCTTCTCAGTTTCTACAGCCATGAAAATATTTATTATTTTTTTTTAAATTAAAAGATTCTGAAGTAGGGCAAAAGGTTAGCACTACACAAGAACATATTTCCAACATTTCTAATGAGTACAGAAAAGCTGATGAATCTATAAATGTACCACAGTATAATCAAAATGGATTTTATATAAATAAGACCATTAATAAATATAAGAATATTTACAAATTATGACATGTATAGGATCTATCACAGAGTGTAACAGTGCCTTGGCTTCAGAATTTGTGGGTGGACCAGAAACACCAGCAACATAATTTATTAGCTAGGAGACGTTAATTTATCCATGAGTTACTATCATATGCAGAAACAGGACAAGAATGGTGGAAATGTTATAAGAGATAATTCATGTATAGCACTTAAAACAACGATTGGTCCACAGCAAAAATGGCTATTATTAAGAGTAACCATGTAAACCTTTTATATCACTAAGTCATTAATTACCTTTTAGTAAAGAACAAATTTATAAGTATCAACTTAGGAATGAATTACATGGTTTTCTTTTATAATTAAGAAAACATTTCAAATTTGCTAGCCTAGTTTGGTATATTTTATAAAGCCAGAGGTCTCCAAGAATACCCCGTTGATACTTTTTATTTAATTAAAGATTATATTGACAGTTCCGGCCATAAACATTCAACAGAAAGTACTTCCCCAGAACTTTAAAACAGAATACATACCCTCAAATCAGGAGAAAAGTTGTCTGCTGAAGTTGAAATGGAATCTGATGAAATAACAGAAGCTGATTTTGTATGTACTGAATTCTCTGAATGAGAAGTGGAGGCACTACAAAATACAAAAGCACAATATTGTTTGAAAAACAGGAGCTTTCAGGAACAATTTTAGACATTTTATTTATAATTTTACTATTGCCATTATGCTGCCCACTCAATCTTGTGTCCAAATATAGGTAAATTACAGATGAATCTCTGAAAGCTATTTATACTGATTCATTACTGTTTATATAGAATCATCATTTTGTACATATGTTCTTTAAAAATTTTAACAAGTCCAAACTAGGCTATGGAATAGCCTCTACCCTTAAAATTCCATTCCAATAAGAAGCATTGTATCACATGAGCATATTAATAATACTATAAGAGATACAAACAAGAGAGAGGAGAGTCTCAGGAAATTGTAGTAATTATGACTAAGAAGCAAAGAAATGTGTTAAGTTCAATTATTTGAAATTGTTGTTTTCATAGGCCAAATAATTATATATCAACTCAGGATTAAGACTGAGTCTTTGTTGAGATTGTAACAAAAAAGTAAGGAAACAAATTTTATATATATGGGGGGGGTGGTAGGGTGGGTGGGGCTATGGGAAAAAATGAGAATTAAGTTGTGTCTTATACTGGTACAAATCCCCATTATGGAGTGCAATCATGATGTGTATATTCAATGTACCAATAAAGATAATTAAAAAAAAAAAAAAAAAAAAAGACTGAGTCTTTAAAGAGTCCAAAGGTTAGACTGAGGCTTTATAAATCACAGATGAAAATCAAAGATCAAGAAATAAAAACTTCAAAAAGGATAGAGAATATCTATTGAATTATAGGCAGTTTATTCAAACTAAACAGATAAGCAAAAACTACAACCTAGTACTCCTAAATACCAGATTTAAAGGCCTTCCTAATAAAAGGATATTACTTCATACTCACTAGCGTGGTCATCTGTAATCAAAACAGAATACAAGAGTTGGCAAAGGTACAAAAATTTTAACATGAATATACTGTTGGTAGGAATGGCAAACAGTCTGGCATTTTATCAGCGGAAAAATCACAGGGGCCTACATGATTCAGCCATCTATCCTCAAATTATATGCTCAAGGGAAATAAAGACATATCCACAGGGGAGGAAAAACAAAAAAAGAATGTGAGCATGGTTCTGCCAAACACCCTCTTAACCTTAATTCTTAACAGAAACACCTCCCCCAGGGAAACCCAACTGGATAACGTGCCCCCATAGTTGCTCTCACAGCACACTGTACATTCCCTTCTTTCCATTTACCAGTCTGTTCTAATATAGCTGAGTAAATTTTTGATTAATATCAATGTTCCCTATGATTCAAAACTTTAAAGAAGGGACACGAATGCTGAGAGAAGGATGTTTGTTTTGTTCACCATTCTATTTATAACAGCAAGGAAGATGCCTTGTCTAGGGCAGACATTCTGGAAATATTTGTTTAAATGGATGGATAGGTGGGGTGGATGGATGGATGGATGGATGGATGGACGGACGGACGGACGGATGGATGGATGGATACAAGATAAAGAAGAAAGCTGATATAAGGAGAAGAGGACAAATGAAACAAAAATAATGGAAAATAAACAAGGTTGTTAGCCTTTTTGAAGTCCTTTTGTGCACTATTTTATATACATATGTACTATTCCATTTCCATTAAAAGGTTTATTATGATATTGAGACAAACATTTCTTTAAGGCTGCTGCATCTAAAGTGAACAGAAATCATTAACTGGCAGAAACTGGTTTTTGAAAACTTGTTATTTCCCCGTGGAGTAGTTAAAAGGGAAACAGCCAGAAGTCAAGAAACGAGGATCTTAGTCTTATGTAGCTAACAGCAGTAATTCTGACCAACCCACTTAAACACCACACTTCAGAACAGTTTCACACTTTGAAAAGCACTAGTTAGTCTGTCAGTGATCCTTAAGTTTTTGATGGTCCTATACCATTTTGAGAATCTGATGGAAACTCTTCCCTGATTGTGCACAATGTCAGAGATTCTCAAATGTTAGGGACTCTATAATTTTTAAGGTTGATGTGGCTTGTGACATCAAGAACTGTACGGTTAAAATCCTTGGACTGAATGAACCTTTTTGGTTCTGATACAATACAGGTTTCTGAATGTGAAGGTTATCTTCTGTAACATTCATACAGCATCTAGATGAATACTGAAAAGTGAAATTGACTGAGAAGTTTATATACACATATGCATGCACACATTAAAATAGGTTCATGTTTGAGATAGTTTTCTTTAAAATATTTTAATTACAGTCTTGAATATCGAAGACACATAAACCATATTATTCCAATATTATTCCAATATTCCTATATTATTAATTAATTATTCCAATATTCTGTTTCTTAAAAAAATTGTTAAGAAAATATTTGTGCGTTAATAGATGTAAAGGGAAATAATATCTAATAGTTACACTTATCTCAGGAGCCCTGGATTATCATTACATAAATGTACATCTGCAATCATTCAAAGGAGAGATCCTCTAAAAATACATGCAGAATTGGCTCAGTTACTCTTCTCCCTAAGTAATTTAATCAGACAGATCTAACAGAGGAATATAAACTCAACTGATTTCAGGACATTACCCTGGACAGTGCCCAACAGTGTTTTCAGGCTTTTTTCTTTGTGATTCACACACTTCCTATAATCTTATAACCTAAGCACTTTGGAGAGGCTAATGTTACTAGCTTCAGTAACCCAACCTTTTGAAGAATATATCTGCAAAGTGAAAAAGGTAAATTTTCAGTACATGACTTGAAGTAATCAAGGTACTTGAATCTCTGGGAGTGTCTTCATGCTTCTTTCAAACACATGTGATTTTTCCTCATGTGTCTCTTCCCAAATCTGCAGACCAGTCTCCATTTACTCAGTATGCACTCATTCCTTAATCCTTTGCAATGTAGGTCCTTCCTTTATCAACCAACAATCCTTTAAAATGTCTCTTTCTATAACTACTAATAACCTCACTGTTTTTTAAAGTCTTTTCTCAGTTTTAAATACAAATTCTCGCTTTCTTCACTGTATTATTTTACTTATTCCACTGCTCGGTTTAATTTAACCAATTCTTTTCAGCCCCTACTATATGAAAAATAGTACTCCTAGGGACAGAGATAAGTATGAAATGGTCTGCCTTTAGTGAGCTTTCATCCCAGTATACTTCACACAAGCAAGTGCACACATGTACACATACAATATGATAAATGCCTGATAGAAAAAGAAAGAAACTGGGAGTTGGGAAAATGAAAAATTCACATACAGCTTTAATTTAGAGGCTCAAAAAAGGTTTAATGATAGAAGCAGCATTTAGGAGTAGTTGTAATCACAAAAGACATTTAGCTCCTTCCCAACAAGTTTTAGTAAGCAAAGAAATACCTCATCACAGAAATTTAGGACATGTTAAAGTAATTTTAAGAAGCAGAAAGATCACTTTGGTTGAAATAATCAGAAAAAATTCTGAAAAGGTAGGTTTGGACTAGATTGTAGTAGGTACTATGTAACAACATGATATTTAATACTGTAAGCAATGAAAACTACTGATCATTTATTTCTATGCTTTATGAAGACTTTCAATAACAGGTCAAAGACTGCCTGAGATTTAGCTCAACTGGTAGTGAGCCAACCTTAGAAAATGCATATGCACGTACGTGCACGCACGTACGCACACACACTAAAATAAAATAAAACAAGATAATAGGTCAAGGAATGAATTATACACTGAGAAAATCTGTTCAGAGATTATAAGAAACCTCACTTAAGTCAAGTACTGAGTATTGGAAATACCAGGTACTTTTGACTATAATCCCAGCTAGCTGGAAGGTAAAGCAGGGAAAACTCCAAGTTCAAGGCCAAGTTCAAGTCCAGTCTGACCAAGACAGCAAATCAGTATGTCAGAATAAATGAAGAACAGGGTTTGGCTGGGTGTAAGAATGTTTTGTGTCATCCCATGAAGCCACAGGTTCAATCTCCATTATCACAAAACAATTAAAGATTAAAACAAATGACTATAAATCCAACCAATCATACCCTATCCTTTTCTGGGCTTTATTGTTCTCAGCATACTTGTCATCTGACATTCTTTTTGTTGTTGTTGTTTATTCTGACTCCACACTCTTTCCTACTGCAGACTCCTTGAAGTGTAAGCTATTTGAAGGTGTCAAATTTTTTCTGTTTTGTTCACTACTGTATTCAGTGTCTAGAGCATGCATTCCCAATGAAAGGAATACTGCCTCCAAAAAGGACAATGGTTATTTAGAGGCAGGGTCAACAAATAAGTTACTCTTGTAAGTATAAGGCACAGATATGCATACAGTACATAAAATTTGTATTTCATTTGGTAGAGAGAACAGCTTGAGCAAAAGTGCTTCTTAGATGGCAATAATTTTTGAAAGGGTTGAAAAATATTCGTGTTTATTAGACTAATCCCTGGCATATAGCAGAAGCTCCAAAGTTGATTTTTACCAAAATTTATTGAATAAATTAGTTAATACTAAGTGCTTAACATGTTAAATACTATTCACATATTTATGAAAATGAAACAAAATACATTCAAAGAATTTAGCACATTATCTGACAAAAACAACCAAACTACATAAACTATTTTTTTTTACCTAATAGAAGCTAGAACACAATACCTCGCAGTCATCACTGAATCCCAGCTCAGCAGATTTGAGTTAAATATAAGATGAGAAGATTAAAGTGAATAAAACATTTAATAATTTAATCCTTGATGAAGAAAAGAGTTACCCTCAAATCTAATAGTCCCTGCTACAGAAAAGTTAATTTATTAAACTAAAAATGATCTTTAGAAAAGGAAACTTCCTATTCCCTTTTAGTAAGCAATACAAATTAATAAACTATTGCTGAAAGCAGAGCCTTTCTGCTTTCATCCTTTAGGCATGTACTATCTTATTTTATGACAACAGAAGGATGTCCATGCTTAAGTGTTCGATTAGACCACAGTACAAAACCATACTAGAACATCTCTGCAATATGCAGCAGAGCACAGCAGCAAATGTCAACAAATAAACTTTTCTCCCACTGGAACTCAGACTATAAATTTAAGCTATTGCAAGAGAAAGAAGAATTAGATGTCAAATCAGTCATTTAGCTCCTCACAACCTTAACTTCATATTGTAAAGTGGGGTTAAAATACTTGTTTTACTTATTTCACTGAGAAGTAATAAAGGCCAAATTAAAATGAAAGTGCTGTCTAAGCTGTAATATAACTTCTAAAGGAATAGTATGAAATATCCTCTAACTAATAATGTAGAAAATAAGTGTTAAAATGCTCAAGATTTAAAAGCAAAAATATGTGTGTGGGACTAAGAAACCAAAGGTGTCAGGAAGACTTTCTAAGTTAATGTCATTTCTCCTAAATATACCATAAACTCCTGTCAAAATACTCATCTTTGGGCTGGGGATTTAGCTCAGTGGCACCACTGGCTGCCTTGTAAGTACAAGGCTGTGTGAATTCAATCCCAAATATTGGGAAAAAAAATACTCATCTTTATTTCACAGCTATCTCTAACTGGTTGCTAATATTTTCAAGAAAGTTTATGTTTTCTAATTTGGTTTTTAAGTGTACAAACTGAATAAATTCTTGTTTAGCAAAAAAACTTTTAAAGTAGAAATTACAGCTCTGTTATAGTATTCCCAAATATACATTATACTAAAATGAAAGCAATAAAACAATAAGCCAGATCTATTAACACTGAAATAAAAGGGCAAGTGATTTATACATAAACTTTTCAAAATATTAGCTATCATTACAAAAATAACAAATTTAAGGAAAAGTACAAAATGTCAAAAAAGAACCTGATGTCATTTTTATTTTTTATTTATTTATTTTTTGAGACAGGGTCTCGCTTTGTAGTTCAGGCTGGCCCTGAGCTCAGCCTCAAACTCACATCACAGCAATCCTCCTGCCTCTGTCTCCCGAGTGCTGGCGCCTGGCACTGTGGTATGTGTTGCTGATCCCTGCTGGGTGTGAGTCTCCACGCCCAGTATGGTATGTGGTTACCGGCGATAGAACCCGGGTCCTTGCACTTGCAAGACAGGCGGTGGAACCACTGAGCTAAATCCTCGGCCCTGATGTCATTTATTACAAAAGCCTGCACACAAATACAGTCAAATATACTTTTTAATGGCATTTAAGTTCTTAACCACTTCATGGAGACTTTAGACAAGATTTTAAAGTTATGATATTACTATTCAAATTTTATTCAACTCTCCACAGTATCTGGATGGATCAATGTAATGATTTATTTTTTTCCCTAATGTATGCTTAACTGAAAAAGACAGCTATGTTTCCAAGTTAAGCCATTATTCTCTAATATCCGACCCCACATTTCCCAGGCCAAAGTGTCCTACAGGGCCTTTTGTCACCAAGAGTGGGTTAAAGGAAGCAGGAAGTGTTGAGGAAACAAAGGTCTTGTCAAAGAAGACATTCAAAACTCGTCACTACACAAAGGCAGTGCCAAGCAAGACAGTTTTTAATCTCTAATATGAGATTCTGTAAGACCACAGGCACAAAAATCTAAGATCATAGAGGAGGAGTAACAGTTCTAAATATTGGAAACTTCCGCTGAATGAGATTTTATCATTCTAATATTCTTGACAGTCAAAATATCCCCAGTTCCCTTCTTCCTCCATTTATACATACAAAGTATAGTCCCATTTCAAAATGTCACTTTAACATCTGTTCTTCAAGTCTTTTTATTTTTTTAATGGTACTGGGATTTAATTCAGGGCATGCTGACTTACATATTGAGTCTTTTTAAATTTTATTTTGAGACAGGGTCTCATTAAGTTACCCAGGTTGCTCTTAAACTTGATATATTCCTGCCTCAGCCTCCTGAGTAGCTGAGATTGCACACAGGTAATGCATCTTCTACACTATTTTCTTAAACATACTACACAAACTTTCCCTGTGCAAAAAGCCTTCAGCTTCATAAAAATGTGTTCTTCATTACCAATTATTGTCAGTTTTCTGTCCGAATCAAAAGTGCTTAAAGGAATTACAGTTCTGATTCCCTGCTGTTCTGATAAATCCTCAAATTTCTAAGCTATAAATAAACAGAAAACTTCTTGACCCTGGGTAACCTGCAGTAATAAATACTAAGATTTTAAATAATGGAGAATTAAGTATACTTTGTAACAGAAACAAGCATAATACCCCAAAGTAGGCCAAACATAATTTCTACCCTCAGGGCATTCATATCTTTATTCACGTAAGTATTTATGCCAAAAATATTTTTTAAATATTTATAAACAAATACACATTGTAGAAATTAATGAAGTAGAGAGAATATTTTCTTGAAAATAACAAACATGGTCAGAGTATGACAAGTACTTTGGAATACTGCTTAGGATATCAATTACTTACTTTACTTATTCACATGTTGATTCCTTTTTCCCATGGTACTTAAGACTATTCTTAAAATAAAACTACAATTATATCATAATGTACTAAATTTTGATTATTATACAGCAGCTATAGATTACACAGACATACAATTCACATTTACAAATGCATTTATCCAAATTCATAGAGCCTTAACTTTTAAGTGGGAAGTCATTCTCACTAACATTCTCTTTTCTAGGACCCATTAATTCTACCTTAAATGTTACTCTCCTCAGTTATTAAACAAAATGAGTAAATCAGTATGATTTAAATGCTGACTTCTAGCTCCAAAAATAACTAAATGAATATGTGTCTACACATTTACCTATGAAAAAACAGAACTTAGTTTCACAGTGAATCTTGCAAAATATAGCACAGCACCAAGCATCCCAGTTTCTAATACCTCTGCCACTTTCTCAGCCAGAGTGACACAGTTTTCTTTCCACCATCTCATCATCTGATTCTTAGTCATTCCCACACATTTACTGGTTCACTGTTATTATAACAGAGCGTCTTTTTACTTAGCTACAGTGTTCCTAAGGGCAATGCTCCACCCATTTGGTCTCAAAGGTTCAACTATTTCAAAGCACAGCATTTGGGGTAAACAGAGATATATAAACTAATTATTGGTAAGATGGTTGGAATTAAGTCTTTATATGCTTTTCTACCTAGTGTCAACGAGTAAGACAGAAGACTATCCACTTTTCTAAAACATTTTTGTTTTACTGGAGAGATTTTTTTGAAGTTACATATATTTATAAAAAGTAATCAGGACAAAAACTTAGAAATTAATAAAATTATATTTAAAGAAATGAATTTTGATACTTATGGAAAAACTCTTATCTTATCACTACTGGAATTATAGGCAACCCTGCTAATGATTGCTTCCAGACAGTAGGAGTTCAAACAACAACTCCAAGTATTCCTAAAGCTCCACTGCTTGGCAAAGATGAAGATGGAGAAGCATCAACTTCAACTAAAGTCCTCAGCTACCTTCGCTCCTGCTCTCCTCACACCTCCTTACATATGAGAAACCCACACTTTCTAAATCTCCTTTCTTTTTCTGACTGTTCTCTTTAACACAACATTTACTGACACCATCAACATACGAGGTACTGGAGACAGAGTTAAAAACAATTGTCTTAAGAGTTCCACAGGTGAATCAAGGTGCCAACACTTAAGTATGTCATAATGGTGAAGTGAGAAAATGAAAAAAATAAAGGATGCAATGAGAACACAGAAGAAAATACAGACTACAGACACAGAAGTGTTTAATAGTTGACAGCATGAGATTTAGAGGCACACAGAGTTGTTTGCACTACTTAGCAAATAAAATTCTGGCAAGTTACTTAATGATACCCTACCCTGTAAAAGTGGAATTAAGATCAACAAGCATGAGTCATACAAAATACTTAGTGCTAAATACTGATACAGTAGAAAACGTTCAACAAATAGCAATGTGGAAATGAAAGAACACTCATCAAAAGTGGAAAATAGGATGAAATCAGAAATATGATTCTCTTTTTAAGAAGAAATTCACTAAACTCAATCTATAAACTTTTAAGCTTGAAACTTTTAGCCAAATGATAAATTACATAAATAAAAAGCATGGATATAATGGGAGAATCTTTAAACACTGCGTATATACACATCCACACACAGATGCATACATGCACACATGCATGCACAGACACAACTTATTCAACTGTCAAACATTCAAATAGAAGGCTAACCCAAGCTCTGACCACAATACCAGTATCTTTCACTGAAACCACTAGCAAAGTATTGACCATCTCTGGTTTGCTACACTGTTAATGGAATTAACAATCACAGTATTACTTGGAAACACTTTGCAATAATAAAAGGAAAGTAAAATCTAAACACTAACAGATACCTTGAATATAGTTATAGCTCCTTTCTGATCAAATATTTCAAAATGCACTAAAAATATTACTTGAACAAATATTTAAGAGTATTAGAGATCCAGATAAACATACAAGCATATAGTCAATTGAAAACAACATGGATATCTAGAAAAAAGTCACATATCTTTTCACGCATCCTAGTAAACAAATCCCCCCAGAAGACTTCGGGGACATTGCATTTTTCTCTATTTCCAGTTACTGCTAACTACAGTCACTACAATAAGATCTCAACCACTTGCCTTATTTAAACTGTTTCATCTTACTGCAAATTGAATTATTCTTCAGTATCCCATGGAAAGAAGAGATGCTTATTTTTAAAAAGCATTTTCTGTAAGTAACGTCCTGAGCACTTACACAGCATGTTTGCTGAAGAATATTAAAGAATGCCCTTTATACTGTGACTATGAACAAGCTTTACTAGGAATGCAAATTTTGCTCTCAATACTTACACAATAGACTATAGTATCATAAGCACTGTTCAGGCTCTATTAGTCATTCTGTTGAAATTTTTATTTAAAAAAAATAATAAAAGGCCTACAGTGTGTACAACATATTTGGGACACAAAAGACTTATTGTCAGAGTATTTGCAGGATCTTCAAACCAGAAAAACAACCCCACTAAAGCAAATTAACTTGCAGTTTTTAATTATTTTTTAATGTTATGACAGAATTTTGCATGTTTTAATTAATCTATAGGATAAAAGAAATGGCTTAAGTGAGCTTATCATCCTGGCACTTGATTGATAAAAATGAGACTCTATATTATTCAGAAAACAAAGAGGCTCTTAACTCTGAGCCAGCCTTTGAACTGGTACATGCTGGCTCTTTGGAAAATCCCAAGATAAAAATGTATGAATGACCCCAAATCTAGATCAATTTGTATCATAATTTTTAAGTCCTTCGGTCATATTTTCCAAACTAAAATTTAGTACATATTACTTAATAATGCCAGCAGCAAATACAAGCAGTTTATATGGAAAATACTTCACTAGTATGTTTCTTTCTCCACAGTACTGTTTCCTCAAAGATCTTCTCTAAAACTTTAAATAAAACTTACAAAAAAAAAGAGTGTCATAGTCAAAACAAGAATGTCTATGAGAGATGCAAATGAGACCTGGGAAATGGGAACAACTATGATTCCCAGCATCAATCCCACCAGCCACAAGAGCCCCTTACAGGCAGAATATGTTCAGAATATGTTCAGAAATCATGGATTCCAATTCAGACGACAGCTTAATTTAAAGAGTTCTTTATCAGTTAACTGAGAAAACTGAAATCTCCTTAGATCATTAGAGCAGAAATTGTAATACTCTACACCAAGTAATTCTATTGCAATCTGATGTGTAATAACAAAAATACACACAAAAAAGGATAATCTGTTCAATGAATATTTCTTTAACAGTTATTTTGTCCTGAGCAAGTAGAAAAAACATACAGAATTTGTTTTCATAAAAAGAACTCTCTGGTAATCTCATTACATGATGGAAATCTAAATTCATCTCTAAACTCAGTAAATATTCTTCTGGCCATCTAGATAGATACTTTTTTCCCTAGAAAAGCAAAACTGATTATTAATATGTCACTATCATTTAAATGTACAGCAGTAAAGTATAACTTCTGCACAAACTTCACTCACACAAATAAAGATAGGTTTTTTTTTCTTTTTTCTTTAGTTATGAATATTCAGCATACTTGTCTCTTGCCAGCCTAGGTCTCTCAATAATTTTGAAGACATTTTCCGATTTACCATAAATCATAAACAATAAAAAGCCATTACTTTTTCTTTCTTGCTTTTGTTGTTCTTCTGTATTTCAATGGTAAGGATGAAGAAAATGTCTCTTAGAAAAAAAATTTAACTAATCCAGTAATTCTTTATCATCGCCCTTAACAAATGCCAAAGTATTCTTATACATATTATCTTCCGTATCTGTTACCAATACTGGGGCTAGATTGCCCAATTCTGGTTTCTGCTATCTGTGTGACACTGAAGAAGTTACTGAACCTCTATGTGTCTCATTTTCCTCATCTGTTAAGTAAGAGTAATGATAATTATTGTACCCGGAAGGATTACTACAAGGATTAAAGTCAGAAAAGTAAAATATCTCAAAGAGTGCCTAGAATATACTACCTTCCATACAGGCGTTGGCTCCTTTTAAAAATTTACTATCATTCATCACATTAAGCTGCAATATTAACCCTGTAAAGATAGGACAGCAGATTGTCATTTTTCTCTTTTTCTTGTGATACAATCAAGGTTCAAGAAATGGAGGTACACAGTTTACTGCCAAAAATCATAATCACTCTCCAACATTTACTTTCAAAAAAATGGTAGTTACACTGAGAATGAGTCTTTTGTCCCCAAGAGCTGTATTTCTCTTGGACCAGAGTTAGCTCAGTGCTTCTGGTGTCTATCTTACAAGTGGAAGGTCCTGAATTCAATTCCTGATAACCACATATAACAATGCTGGGCGTGGTGATTCACACCACCAGCAATCAGTACCCCACATCTCAGGGCCAGGGATGGTGGTGGCTCACGCCTGTAATCCCAGCACTTGGGAGGCAGAGGCAGGAGGATTGCTGAGTTTGAGGCTAGCCTGGGCTACGTAGTGAGCTCAGGGCCAGCCTGAACTACAAAGGGAGATCTTGTCTCAAAAAAAAAGAAAAAAAAAGCTGTATTTCTCTCACACATTTTAAGAGAATGAATCAGACTTCTGAAAGGAAATTTATAGTGAATAAGTACACTAATTAGACACAGTAAACCTACTGTCAGCTGTCTGGGATCTAAAATCACTTTTAAGTAATAAAATGAAATTCCAGTATTCCTCATTACAATTTATGCTACATAGAAACAGCATGGAATTCAGAGTCAAAATTCAAATTCCAGCTCCATCTTTTACAAGTAGGGACAATGGACAATCATGTCATTTCTCAGGGTCTCAGTTATGTATCCGTCAAATTAGGACTTACCTTACTGGCCTGATATGAAAAGTAATGGAAATGTGTACATAAAACAGCTTTATTACTATGAAAATATACTTAAATATACTAGATTTAAAATTATCTACTGAGATTACACTGAGACATGCACTAAACAGACATTCATTTATTTTTTCATTCATTAACCATTTTCTTCCTCAGAAAATTGCTAATAAAAGTCTCCCAACATAATATGAAATATTTACAGTGTAATTATGTAAGGTGATAACTTGTATTACTCACTGTGACTTCAGTGAAAGAGAAATTAGATAACTTGCATAGTTATCTAATTACTATTATCTAGTTGCTACCTTAGTATCATGCACTGAAGAAAGATTCAAAAGCTGAGCATAAGAAATAAGAAAAAAGTTTCCAAGTATAGTGATCCACACCCGTAATCTCAGCCCTTAGGAAACTGAAGCAGGAAGACTAACACAAGTTTAAGGCCAGAATGGGTTACACAGTGAGATCAATTCCATCTGAACTATACAGTAAGATCTTGTCTCAAAAAATTGAAAAAAAAGCACTTTTTAAAAAAGAAGAGACCAGAAAAAAAGACAATTTTTCTTTAAATTAATAAAAATTTCCATTAAATCATAAGGAAACTGGAAAACACTATCAGAGTGATAATCTGTAACACAGTGTAGTTGTTTTTAAAACACTCCACACATCTCATCATAGAAATATATATTAGTATTAATAATATTAGTTTGCTTATTTACAGAGTATTTTAACACACATAAAACATCCACTCCTTGGAAAGTCCCCTAACTCTAGTATCACAATATAACAAATGAAGGAGTCACATAACATAATAATGTACCTATTCAGAGTAATCACATTTATGATTCTGAGTCAATGGGTACAAAAAGAAAAATTTAATGAAAAGAATATCTACAACTGCCAAGTATAAGCTTAACTTTTAGTAATAAATTAGCTATTTAAAAATAACATTTTTAGGCTGAGAGTATAACTCAATGGTATAGTGCTTGCCAAGCCTGTAGAAGGCCCTAAATTCAATCTTCAACACTGCAAAAACATATAAATAGTATTTTTGAATAATTTAATTAAAATGTATCCCAAAATACTAAAAAGGGGATGACAGTATTTTAAAATTAAGCTTTTTAAGCATCAGGAAATATTTCCAAGAATTTTATCTATGCTTATTAATATAGTTGTTAGTAGTTAATAAATTACACAAAATATAAAATACAATATTAAAATTAGTTCAAACTCATATAGTTTAAAACAAAACCTTAGAAAAGTTCAGTTCCTCAGATATACCTTCAATATAAATTATAGCAATGTGATGTTATGAATTTAATTTCAATTATTTATGGTTTAGAGATTGTTAAAGGACCATATTCTGTAACAGCAAAAACAACTCAGAATAATGTATTAAATAGAATCCAAGGCAAAAGAAAAAAGTTTTAACAATAAATCATCCATAATATAGGGTACCAAGCACCTATTTATTAAGTAGTATGAAATCTGTCCCTACTATTCCATTCAAAACAAGAAATCAAACCCTTCTTTTCAGAAGGATAAAACTTTAAAGTCATGATAGAATTAGTATCATGGGTTAAAAAAACAAAAGTTTTTTTTTTTTTTTGTACAAAACTATCAAAGATCAAAATCAGACAATACCTGATTTAAAGATGGAGAAACAATATATACTTTTCATGCACATAATCAATATGGTTTTTAGTCATTTTTACAGTTACAATGATGGAGTGGTTACAATCTCACTTACGTATAGTACACAGGGGGGATTTTACAAACACGAAATACAATGAAGCTGTCTGGCCCAACACAAAATACAACCCAAATTGGTAAATTGAGAAATGCAGTGTCAGGAGATAATCTTTAGCACTAAGCATCACTGTGCCCTTGGAGGAAAAACCATCAATCTTTCTTGACTTTCTAACATTTATTGTACCTTTAAGTAATGTACTAAAATTTTCTTGGTCTATTCCTTCATCTGCTAACTTTCAGAGTTCAATTAGACCAAAAAGTACTTAGCTGAATGCTTCTTGAAGTTATAAATACAGATCCATGAGCCTAATCCCAATGATCCAGAACCTAAGCTGCTAAGCAAATTAAAACATAAGAAGCAAAATGTTTTCTTAGCACTACAGGTAATTTAAATATACAGGCGGAAACACCAACTGAATAATCTCATGCTCCAAAGAATATGAAAAGAACTAGTGTTAGGGCAATCTCTTACGAAATCAGGATCTAGCAGATCCACATAAGCAGGACATAGTAAATATTAAACATTACAGAAGGATTGAAAGGCAGAGATCAGTTGTGAGGCGGTTTTTGCTAGTTAAGTGGTCATACTTTGGGACAAGAAACATACAAAATGGTAGCAAAATTAAACTTGGGTAAAATACACAACATTGATTAGCAGCTCAAAAGCAAGACCTCAGTCTTACAGAAATATAACTTTAAATATAACATGAACCCTTATTATCCTCTTCTGAATCAAACTGTAAAATACTAAACAGGCAAAGAACATAGAAGCCAAAAGACAGTTTACAGAAAATTACGGGATGACTAAAAATCACTGCTTTCTCCAAGAAAAAGAAGACAGAATTTTAGGAGAGAGAGTCAACTCTGAAGTTACTCATTACAAATATGTAAAAATTTCACTTGGCATAATACAAGGATTCCAGAAGTACTGTTTATGAGTTAGTTTCTGTCCACCTTGATGCATTTTCCCATTCACTTACATTATAATTTTTGAGATGTTTTATCTTCACTTCTGATGGTCTTCAAATGCCAATGGTGCTTAACACATTAACTGTAAACAAACACAAAGGAACTTAAGGGAATTCAAATATGTACTTAACGGACCCTAGTGTCAACTATTCTAAGTTACTGTATTGTGTAAAGTCTACAGGGGGCAGGAGAGAAGGAATAGACATTCTGGAATTGTTTAATTGTTTTGTTATTTATCTGATCTTCAAAATGAAAAACTTTCTTTTAAGTAAAAATTATATTACCCTTTACTCATCACACCCAGAATAAAAACACCCTATTTTCCATCTGCATAATGTTCCACACTAAAGAAAATTCTCTCCAATGTGAGCTCACAATTTCTTTCTCTTTTATGTGTCTTCATCATTCTCCTTCACAAAAATGTTACGAAAACTCCACATCACTTGCACCCAATCAATCTGCCCCAGGACTGTCGGCCATCAAACTACAAAGCACAGTGCCAGGCACCAGACATCAGAGCTTCAGGCAAAATCAGCTCTCTAAAAGAAGTCCAAGAGACCTGGATTCCAATGTCAAACTTCTCTGTAGTGTTTAGTTTTCTTATCTAAAATGACAAAAGCAATACTATCTAGTATTACATGAAAAAAATACACAGAAAGAATTTCGCACCTTAGGTAGCACATAAGCCTACAATAAATGTTAAGCTAAGTGCTATTACTTATATTGTTTATTAATATTAATTCTACTGATTTATTACAATAACCATGTAGAATTTGGAAGGCAAACTTATCTCAGGTGTTTCTATTTTTAGTTAATACCCAAGGTTTAATAGAAGACTATTTCTAGTATTTGTAACAGGGTATGTGCATCATACAAAAAAATTTTACTTGTGCAAGTATTTTGACTGACCTCCAGAAAACTGGTATAAAATAATTATTATAATAACCACTCTGGACCAGTTATTTTCCCTTTTACTAATGCACAAACTCCTGACAAGACTCTCCCTGAACAACAGTTCATTTGCTGCTGCGTGGAGAAAGCAATTTTGCAGAGCCAGAGACAGATATATCTGTGACTTACATCTATTAAGCTCTTGAGTATGATGAATAAATTGTCTTATCAATCCAGAAGAGACTTATCTATCCTTTTCTATCCACTTCCAAATATTAAAAACTTTGTGTTCAAAATAAGAATGCTTAATCTATTAATATTTAATGACTCAAGAATTCACGAAACACTGATATCTCTAGACTTTCAATAAAATTTTTAGTTCAACAATATAAAAACAAACATCAAATTGAAACAACAGAAAAACATCAAAGTAGAACCAAATTCAGTATTCTAGAAGGAAATACATATACATGATTCAGAAATGGACAAGGAGAATAAACAGAGTAGGCCATAAGCTTCTTTATCACCACTACTTTACCATCCAAGTTTTTTTTTTTTTTAAGTTTTTTTTTTTGAGACAGGGTCTCGCTTTGTGGTTCAGGCTGGCCCTGAGCTCAGCCTCAAACTCACATCACAGCAATCCTCCTGCCTCTGCCTCCCAAGTGCTGGGATTACAGGCGTGAGCCACCATGCCCGGCACTGTGGTATGTGGTATGTGGTTTACTGGTTGCTGTTGGGATGAGTCTCCATGCCCAGTATTGTTATGTGGTTACCGGGGATTGAACCCGGGTCCTTGCACTTGCAAGACAGGCACCAGAACCACTGAGCTGTATCCCCGGCCCTTACCATCCAAGTTTTGAACTCTTTAAATGAAATATAAAAATGAAATGACACAGCTGATCATTCTTCATTTGATTTCTATCTGCCTGGCACTTAGCCATATAATATGCATCACTTTCATGTCATGATTCTAGATTAGGATTATAAAAATCTGGCCCAAGATAACAGTATACAAAAAAGTTAATCCCATGATTTCAAAGTGTTTCAAAATACAGGTCTCTTTTTTGGTTTACTGTAAGATAACACCTCTCTCCTTCAGTGTAATCCGTCACCATATTTGCAAATTTAAGAGTGTTTGGTATAAAT
>PVIR01025341.1:0-25007 GCA_004026965.1 Petromus typicus | reverse complement strand
TAGGGCCGGGGATTTAGCTCAGTGGTTCCAGCACCTGTCTTGCAAGCACAAGGGCCTGGGGTTTGATCCCCAGTAACCATATACCATACTGGGTGTGGAGACTCACGCCCAGCAGCAACCAGTACCACATACCACAGTGCCGGGCGTGGTGGCTCACGCCTGTAATCCCAGCACTCGGGAGGCAGAGGCAGGAGGATTGCTGTGATGTGAGTTGTAGGGTGAGCTCAGGGCCAGCCTGAACCACAAAACGAGACCCTGTCTAAAAAAAAAAATATATATATATGATAACAAGTCCCAGGCACCACTGGCAAGGTGAAATCCACCAGATATGTTGGGATGGAAAGGGCTGAAGACCTTTATGAAGAAACTGGATGAAGATTTGCCGCCTTCCATAGGAGGCTCAGTTTCAGGAGAGGGGGAAGCTGAGGACATGTGCGACATGTGCGACATGCACGGGGCCACTGTGATAAAATGGAGGAGGGTCGCAAGCGTCTCACTGTGGTGAGCTGCACCAGACAAACTATGAGGTGCAGCAAGTAGTTCCCAAAAGAGAAAATACAAGATTAAGGGATGCTGGGTCAGAATTAAGATCAGAATCTTCCCGTTGTGGCTGCAGAACAATCCATTTGAAGGAGTGAAGTAAAAAATGATCCTTTCTTACAGAGTCATAGCTTCAGTGGGTTTCTCAGTAGATGAGACATGTTTCTTCCAAATAAAAGGGTTCCAGTGAAGGACAAATGTGCGGGCTGTGTGTGATAAGGTGGGAAAAGGTGACTTATGTACATACTTGATTTTCAAATTCACATATTATATACATTCTCTCTAGCTTCGATGAAATGAAGATGAATTCCAAGACTTGCTCCCAGTCACCAGTGAGAACAAAACCCAAACATTCAAATCTGTAATATTTCTTTAGCTTTTCTTAATGTGTATTTTTATATCTTTTCTGATTTTTCTCACTTTAAAAAAATAGCTATTATTTTTAATCTGATATACAGAAAGATCCTATGGACAATTCTCCAATTTCTCCTCTCTAGCATGAGATTAAACTATTCATATAAAATACATTTATTGCACAAGAGTTTTCTGAGCTGCTTAAGCATGAAAAGAGGTTTGAGATATAAGAAGATATTCATGTGAAAGCAATAGTTATAAGCAATTTTCTTCAGAAAATAATTTGCAGTTAATATCTATGCTCAAGATGATGATTAGTTCACAAGCAAACAAGACAGAAAACTGAAGGAAAAATCAGTGAACAGTTCAATGCATTTGGGCTCTAGGATTTACACAGCAGGAAGAGCCTCTTCTGACCTCGCCACAGGGCTGCCCTATTCTGTAGCAGGTCAGTCCTTTCCAAATATGTTTGGGTTCCTCTTGCCGCAGTACACTGCTACAGGCAAACGGACAGTCTCTTGCCTTTCCTTTTTAGGAGCTTCAATAACCGGAAACTTCTGTTTCAAAGACTAGACAACTAGATGAAGACTAAACAACTAGAAATTAATTATGACTATACAGATTAAAATTATTTTTTAAATGAATTCATGGGAAAATATCAGGCTCATTATTGAAGAAGAGACAGGTGTTCCTTTTTTAAATTAATTGGTTTAAAAACCCACTAATTTGATCCTCTCAGAATTACAGGCAAAAATGTCCGTCCTCTTTCAAGTATGTTAGTGAAGGACATCACAAATATATGAATTCTTACAGAGGAAAAAGATACTACAGACCAGTGCTGTAATCATCCATCCACTTATGTCCTCACGTCCGAGGATAAAATTACTCTCTGCTTATTGTTCTGATGACACTGGGTATTTTCTCTCCACTAGTAAATAGATTTGTAAGTAGAAATAATGGAAACAACAGATTTTAGTACTGGGAAGTCGATAAGCTCAGACTTTTTTCATCTGTCTGGTTCTCTGCAGGGTGACAGGATCTTGTCAGCTCTGCTTCTGTCAATACCGGGTTGGTCCTGACCTCACAGAGATGCCAGTCAGCTCCCATATTATGAAACAAATTTCCCTTGATTCAAGGTGCTAGCCACTATGGATGGATAATTTGTTCTATCATTAGTGTATTTAATTTTTTTACATATGCTTAAATTAATATTCTTTGAAATTAAATGTGCAGAACACACTCTCATTCATAGCATTTATTTTGTTTTACTTTTGTTTTTGGGGTATTTTTGGTACTGGGGAATCAAGCATGGGACCTTGCACTTGTGAGGTGAGCACTGGGAAATACTGAGCTAAGTCCATGGCCTCTCATTCATAGCACTGATTTAGTTAAACTTATTCATACATCCTTGCTTCTGGTTCAGATCCTAGGTTGAGGCCCTCATGATAGTTTTCACAGATGTTGTCATAAAAACAATGAAGAAGAAGAAAATGAACTACAGAATTTAAATGATTGTGTTAAGTTTTGAAATACTCAGTATTTGTGTGGGCTCACAAAGAGAGTAGGCAAACGGGACAGGAGTGTGGGGAGACAGGTAGTGCTGGTGATTAAGCCAATAGTAGTCCTGTTTTTCAATCCCAGCTGCATTAAGGAATTCCTGGCTTCCATCACAAACAGTGACCTACAATGCAGTCATGTTCAACAGCAAAACTCTGGAAGATGAGTAGAGGGTTGGGACTCAGATGTTACCCCCAAGCCTATGTTGTCAGAGGTGACTGAATCTAAAGTGTGTGATGCTGGAGTCAAAGGTGTGTGATTACTAAAACAGTCCCCTGCTTGGCACTGCCCTCATACTCACAGCCTGGATTCAATGTATGGGACAGAAAGAAGTTTGTCTCCCTTGCTTACTTGCTTTTGCTATCTTTGATCTGATATAAACTATTTTCCTCTGCGATGCCGCCTTGCCATGGAGCTAACCAATTATAGACTAAGACTTCTTCAAAATGGAAGCTAAATAACCCACCCCACCGCATTGTCAGGTATTTTGTCTCAGCAAGGAGAACAAAGTAGCTAAGATAAGGAGATTTCGGAATACAAATGTGTTCACGTAGGATACAAGAAATAGAGACAGGTAGAAAGTAGAAGTGGAAACCCCCTTATTATTCTACACCTTTGAAGACAAGACAGCCTAGTTCAGCCAACTATTCCAGCTAATCATGTCTGTACTATAAAGTTTATGTGGTCTAAATTTCCCCCTTACCCTCCCCTTCAAGACTGAAGACACCCAGGAAAGTAGCTAGAGTGATGTCCAGGATCTGCAGGGACACTCAGCTTACAACATCCACATTCACATGCATCTTGAGTCACAGGAAAAGCAGTATCTTAGAGCCAGGATGACCTCACATCCTTAAGCAGGAGCCAATATCCCATGGTGGGGACACAGACAGCTCCCTGCACAATCATGTCATAAGGACAGAACTGCCCTTGCAGCCCCAGGATTCCTCCAAAGCTAGGAAACCAAAAAACTGAAGCAGTGTTCAGCTTGAGCCCAGCCCACCGCAGCTACTGCTTAAAGCCCGGCTTCCTGCAGCTGGGAGCCCCACATTGTGAACCCTTCTTTGAGTGAGCGAGCCCCTTCCACCGCCTAAGGCAAAATCGCTCCTCCTTCCGGACTCTGCCCAGTGCATCTGCTGGGGCCTTTCATGGATGTGTCCTGAAATTTCTTGTGTCACAAGTCAAGACTACTTGACCTGGTGAGTGAAGATTAGCATTTCGTCTTTGGGGGACATGTTGGATCAGCAGGAATAGCCCACCTTGGCCATACACCCAAACCTAAAAATGAGGAATGGGTGGATTGAGTTGACACAGTAAAAGTGGTGTGGACAGATTTTTCTGTAAATTTCTTTTCATGACAAATCTCATAACCAATAATTTGAACAGAATGAATGAAGGTGAAGTATTTCACTATATCAACTCTGTCCTAGCATCTGCAGTTGTTCATTTTAAGTAAAAGACAAATGTTTTAGTCAAGTAATTTAAAATTACAAAAAAAAAAATACCTGATTACATGAAAGGGACTGCATAATATTTCCTAAGTTTAAATTAGAACTTTGTTTAACAAAAATTTAAATTATGGACATTTAATTTCCAATTTCCAATGTCAGAAAAAAATAACTTTTTGAACCAGGAATTCAATTATGAAATTATGACCTATGGGATAGATCAAAGACCATAAGCATAAAAATAATAGTAAATGACCAAGAAAAGTCAAAGTTAACTTTGCTGTAGAATAGTGGGGTACAAAAGCTACAGGAACAATCTTTTTGAAAAGAATAAAATATATCCTACATACTATCTTTAGGTAGAAAATCCTACTATTCAGAATGAGTCATCTAAGGGATTCAAATAGGGAAAATTTTATTCTATTTTTAATAACAGGTGCCGAGGAAAGGGCACGGTTCATTGTACTTTATATTTTACATTTCGGGCTCGATTATGCAAGACTCTTAGTGCCTTTTTTGGAATGATTAACACCAGGATTACATAATCTATTAGTATATGATCAGATTTTGATGAAAGTGAAAATAATTAATTCATTACATTTCATTGTAATGAAGGTTTATTTTAAACCTTTCTTTGAAAATCTACCATCAGCCATTTTATTATGATGTACCAATCCCATACTTATAGTTCAAACTTGCCACTTAAAATAAAACTTAGTATGCTGTTACTTAGTATGTGATCTCCCATATGTCATTAGAAAATCTAGAAAGGCATTGCATTTTAAATTTTAAAGAAAAAAGTTTCCAATGGATAAAACTCTTGCATATAACTACTACTGTTGATGAATGTCACATAAACTGAATATGAATTCAGATATTTTCCTTAGCAAGTCACAAAGCAGGAGTGTATGTTCCGCAGCACATCTGGGGATCAGCGGGGCTCCTTGTGAAGGTGCCGCCCCCTTCGGTCCTTTCTCCTCTCCTGAGTTCCCTGCTTCATCCATAAAGACCAATGTAGATAAAAGTTCACTTGTATCCTTTAGGGAAAAAATGTTCCAAGACATGTCTATTCATAAATAAACACATAATTTCCATTCTATTAATTAACATGGCTTAAAATTTAAAGTCTATTCATCTTAAAATGCTGAAAATATGAAAAGCAGTTTAGATAAACATACTGCTTCCTTCCATTCCATGACACTAATACGCTGAAAATATGTGAAAAGGTCCAGCTAAGTAGAATAGCTTTATTCTACATTTCTGATTTGAACATATCTATTTTCAGTATCATGGTTCCTATGTTAAATTTGATTAAATTTTCCTATTTAATTGCATTTATCACTATTTTTGGAGGGAAATGTTATTTGTTATCATGTATTAATCAGAAAAGAATGGGAGATCAAAGTCTTCTGTGAAAGGTTTATATCAAAATGTTTATATCAAAATGCCTTCAAACAAGAGCCTTGGACGCCAAGAGTTGGGGTTTGGAAGCTGAATGGGCTACAGAGGCGCCATAGTGGACTTGCTCTTAGGCAGTGGGCTCCCTGGGGGTGTGGCCTGGAGGGGGGACCCCACCACCCCTTGCTCCCTGCTTCCGGGATGCTCTTGTGACAGTTTCCCACCACCCTGGCTTTCCTGCAGCTCTTCTGTCTTTAAGCCTAAGGAACAGGGACCTAAACTTGTGAAGGGTGAGGCCAAATAAACACACCCTCTTTTAAGCTTTTAAATTTCAGTCGTGAGGTGCTGGGTCCAGGGATAAGCAAGCAATGAAGACAATTAATCATTACTCTGAGGGGTCCATTTCCATTATACACCCCTATCTAGATTTTTCCTTGAAATATGTCAAGGAAACGAAGTGATTCAGAAGTTTTGTGTGACTCAGGAGGTCATGCATCACCCACGTGCTTCTAGAATGATCAGATGGCAATCCACATAGAACTTCCTAGTCTTCAACAGTCATTCCGTCCTTTTCCTGAAGAAGCAGAAAGACATGTTGCACCTTAGAGGTGAAATAAAATTAACCAGAGATGTTCCTTCGGGAAGCTGGGAAGAAGTAAGAGAGGGAGTGGGGGTTGTAGAATATTAAAAGTTTTGCATGAAGATCTCTTGAAGCCTCTTCTACTACTCAGAACTTTCTCCAAAGTACAGACCTCACCCAGAGGTTGCACTTTCTTCAGCAAGCAAACTAAGTGTATCCCCTTCTGCTCCAAGAGTAATCTTCCTTTTATATTGTCCTCCACCCATTTATTTTTATTTATTTTTCAGGTGTTAATCTCTTTAAATTCTTTTCAATTGGCATATATAAATTATATATATAATCTCTCTCTCTCTCTCTCTCTCTATATATATATATATATATATATATAGGGAATCACTTGGTGTTTCAATACACTGTTAAAATCAGCAGAAGCCTAGATCACCCCTCAAACATTTATTTCTTTACAGTGAAAACATCCAAAATCCTTTTTTTATCTCCTGTTTTGAGGCATGATGTACATTATTGTCATCTATAGCCACCCTACTATACAAAACAGCATTAGACTTATTGCTGCTACTTAAAATGTCAAGTGAACTCATTTTATTTTTAAGATTCTAGAATGGACTTCACTTAATTTTTAAAAGATTATATAGAGAGGATAGACTGAAATACTTGGTTTGAAATTTTGTGTAAAGAAGTCATGCATTAGAATGTTCTAGCTGGTTATCTGGAATGTAAACTCATAGAAGAATACAGACATTTGTGTGAATACCTTCAATCTCAGCTATGATGGGCCTTCACTGTGACTTGGCCAGACACCAGGCTCAAATCTCGCCACTCAGGATACTAGTTATGTGATCATGATCTTGTTATTGTAGCTTAACTTTAAAAAATGCATAGTTTCTTTATATGATACATAAGAAGAATCAAACTATGCAGCTCATTAAAAAGTTATAATTTTAATAACTGTCACTGACCACAGTCAACCCCCTGTCTAGTCAAAGAATATCTCTGTGCCATGCCCCAAACAGAAAGCAAAAAGACCAAATGGTATCTGAGAACTACAGCATCAAAAGCACTGTTGAAAATTAAGGACTCTGAGGGTGATGACAAAGAGATGGGAGGCAGCATTATTTAATGTGTGATGAATCATGACAATTAAAATTGATTTGCTGCATCTTGGTCCCAAGGAAACAGGAGAATTTGTTTTAAACAATTCACATTTACAGAAGAAGCCATTAAATCAATGCAAAGAACTTTTCCACAATGGAATCAGTTCTCAACAGTGAAATATCTTCTCATAATGAGCACTCAAAAAGTAGTCACGTACACAGAAATTATAGCAGGTATTTCTGCACATGAAGATGCCATTCTATCTACTAATCATCCTATGCACTTTAAATTCTGAGGATGCAAGCATACACATATACATATAAATAACACATATATAATATTTCCATCTATTTACATATCTACATCTTTATCTCTTTCTATACATTCTCACTTGTAAAAATCCTGCTATTAAAAGTATGGTGGACATCATGTTATAAAGCAAGTAATATTAGCCTCATTAACTGCTTCACTTTATTTTCTCTATTGTTTTTATTAGTCTTTCTAGTCTTCATTTATGGGCTTTCTTTATGTATCAATATAAACCAGTTTATACTTGCTCTGGAGTTTCTGAAGTTATGATATTCCCTATCTTGATTATGGTCATTTATTGTGCCAGTCTGAGTCTATCAAAACTTGCCAAATGCTGAATTAACTAGGGTGAACTTTAATGACATAAATAATACATGCATCTTTAAAAATGGAAAAGTTATTTTTGAAATAATGCTGAGTATTAATAAAGAAAATGATATATAATAAACATAGTTTTGGCAATATTTTAGCTACTGGAAAATTACAGGAAAATTTTTGGAATTAGGCTGTTTTGGATGCCAGCTTTCTTAGAAATTTTTCTCTTGCTCTGCAGTCATGAACTAATATTAAAGTTGCCAAAGTATTCTTCAGGGTGTTGCTTTATGCTGCTATAAGGAACATGCCATAATATTTTAGAACATTTTCTTAAGGTTTTAAAATATTTTTTCTCTTTTAACACAGAAAAATAATTTAGATAAGCAAAATAAAACTTCACAAAATATATTTTTTAGCATGATCAAAATGAGAATTCTTGAATATAAAATACTTACTTATCAAGAAACCAAAATGCTTATCTTAGGTTCTGGCTTTTTTTCTTGTATACAATGATGAAGATTATTTTTGCCACTATGTGACAAAGTTCATCTCATTTTCTAGAAAGCTGAGACGCTCTCATGAACAAATTTTGATAATCAATTGAGAAACTGAATGATAAGTTTGTCAAACTGTAATGGGCAGTATTAGAATATTTTTGGACCAAGACACTCAGGGTAAAACTTTCCTTATTCTATAAGCTCATCTTTTGGAAAGAACTAAAATTTTTACATTAAATGTTTCTACTATGACATATTATGTCTTCAGATAGGTTATCTACTAAAAATAAAAGCAAAAATTATGAGAAATGTAACACTAGCAAGAATGCCTCACTAAATATCCTGGATGTTCTTTTTTTTTTTTGTGGCCTCCTTTTGACTATCTCTTCATTGTTTCATGTGCGATCTTCCCATCCTTTCTCCACCGGAATTTTAAAAATCTGTGTCCCCAACTGGATAGTTGAGACACATTTTTGGCAGGAAATATATATTACATTTATACACAGCTTGGGCAAATCAACTCACTCCAGGCAGACAGAATTAATGAAAGTAGAACGAGACAACTTGACTACATGCTAAAAATGCCTGACCCATTGTATTCCCAACATTATACACATTTCTATTAAAGAGAAACTGGCCATTCTGAGAACAACACCCAAACCAACATTGAATTATTTTCTTCTGTATGTATTGCAAATAGGGTCAGTGAAAATATTATATTATACATACTATCCAGCTAGTATCCACAACTGTTTTAGGTTTATGCTATTTTAAGCTTTAAAGATAATCACTGTTGTCCAGTTACATCACCATACACCACTAATATCACTGCAGATATCAAAAGAATGTGCTTGTTTTTCTCAATAACTTTTGCTTGGTCTAAAATATTACATTTAACATGTAAGGGAAAGGAAATTCCCTTTCAGAGAAGTAATTTATAAAAATACCATTTTGAAAAGCTCCACCATTTCTTTCAAAGCAAGGTTTTTTTCCTCTGAAATATTACATTATATTAATATTAGTGAGAAAGTTTTCAATAAAACTATTAATAATCAAACATCACATGAAGGAAGTAATCCCTGCTGTACATCTAGTTGCTGTAAGAAATCTCTGACAATGTTAGAATGGCACTGCACTGATCATTTATTTGATTAAAGGGAGGGAAAGTGACTGAAGATAACTTGACTTCATTCGTATCATCTGCAGCAGGAGACGCAGGAAGAGAGGCCCCCAGCCTTCCGGTCTCCACTGCACATCAGAGATACCGTCAATTAATGGGCAGCTTGCACTACCGCGGCATGCCTTAGTTAGGATTCTTAGTGCTTCCATTTTTAGAGGTGACAGCATTGCTGGAATTTGAGTATACGTTTAAAACATCTGTTTCACATGAACTGCATCAGGGGAAGAATTGTTGAGGCTACTTTGCAATTTTTACAACATTTTGTAAATGACTGAGGTTTAGGCAGAAGAAAAGTAGAGCAGAATTTTAAATGGCAGAAAAAATTGTTATAATTTATCAAAAAACAAGATTTTTCATCATATATTCATGCTTTTCCCAGGAGGAATATACTCTGAATACTTTCTGTCCCACAAATATCTCTGCATATGTCAGAGGACACCCGCGCTGCCTCCCTCTTGTTTTCCCTTTTAAAGTCTCTTATGATCTGTTGGTCTATTTGTCCATTTGCTTATATTGAGGAATTATCTGTCATTTCTGTGTCATTCATTAGTCTAAATACTTTATAATCACCAACTAATTTTTCTTAAAAAAAAAAAAAAACCTCAATATAACTCCCATTTCATAGGTATTGAGATTTAGACAAATCCATCAGGCTGCTCAAATCAAATACCAAGTAAATGGTACAGCTATTTTTAGCACAAGCCACCAGCACTGCAGCCTTTACCTAAATATTCCAATCCTCCAGCCCTCCTTCACGTGCAGCCCAGTTACCATGGCATACACCAACCTAAGCACCTGCTCACGGATCACTCTCCACATGGGCATTCTTGCTAAAGATGATGCCCAGCAAGAACCATCCAAAACACTCAGACCCAATACAAATACAAATACAAAACATGAAAATGTTCACCTTTATCTTATATATTATTATTATCGATGTAGTTGAAGACTGCATTTATTTTTACATCCAGTACCCCAGACTATTATTACAGACTGAACAAATCTTCTAACTATTTGGTTCCTTTTAATTCCAGAATATTACACAGAGACCATCAAAAAAGCAAGAAATTGGGCCGGGAATTTAGCTCAATGGTTCCAGCACCTGCCTTGCAAGTGCAAGAGCCTAGGTTCCATCCCCGCTAACCACATACAACAATGCTGGGTGTGGAGACTCACGCCCACCAGCAAGCAGAACCACATACCACAGTGCCAGGTGTGGTGGCTCACAATTGAAATCCCAGCCCCCGGGAGGCAGAGGCAGGAGCAATGTTATAAGTCCAAGGCTGAGCTCAGGGCCAGCCTGAATTACAAAAACTGAGACCCTATCTCAAAAAAAAAAAAAAAAAAAAAAAAAAATCCAAAAAAACCCAAGATATTATTTAATATGTAATTTTGGCCTGAAAAAGAATCAAACCATCTTTTTATGTGTCAATCCAAGTCTTCACCTATTATAATTTATAATGAACAAATCTAAACAGGGCATTTCATATGTGTTTGTGTTAGAATGTATTTCTGCCTTTAGGATCATTGTTATAGGCTTTGCAAACCCTTTGATCCCTGATTGTTTTATACAGTCTCTTAGAATATTTTTCTCAATATGTGGCATCTAGCTATGCAAATTGCTCTAACTTCTTTATATTCATCAAGTTAGTGATGGAAAAGGCCAAGGACAAAGCTTGTCAACGTGCTTGGATGAGTACTTTCTACGTTAACTCTGATAAAAACATGTTGATTTATTATCTCTAGTAAATTCAAGGTACTTGTAACATTATTTTGGGCCCAATGATATGAAATTGGAATATTTCTACCAATCAAACTGTCAAATGTGTCAATTTCATATAATTTAACCAAATCTAATGCATTATCTTATAAGATTATTATGTGAGATTTTTCTAAATAAAACACTTCAATAAAACCAAATTTATTTCAAGCATGACTTCTACAAAATTTCTTTTTTAAGATGTACTATCACTTGGTAGATCTGATGAAGTTAGGAATCTTGTAACTGGCACGACTTGATTCTTAACTATTTGCCAACTTTACCACGTAAGTTTATTATTTATGGGAGCCAAGGTTCTTCCTTATCTCTCACACCATTCAGTAAAGTATTTTTCACATAATATACACTTTCTCATTGTTGAATAAATAAAACCAAGTATTTGGAGTGTGGTCACACTTCAAAGAACTTCTCTTGAGAGACTTTGCATGAAATTTTCCAAAACTACCATTTTACAATGTGTCTCTTAGCACTAACTTGTCTTGGCTTAATAACTTTGAGTACATTCCATTCAGATGAGAATCGTATTATAAACACAAAAAATAATCTACCTATATTTCTGACTGAAAATAACCCTTTAAGGTTGGGCGTGATGGCTCATGTCTGTAATTCCAGCACTTGTGAGGTAGAGGATTGCTGTGAGTTTGAAGCCAGTGCAGGCTACATAATGAGTTCAGGGTCAGCCTGAACTACAAAATGAGACCTTGTCTCAGAAAAAAAAAAAAAGAAAGAAAAAATGAAAGAAAGAAGGGAAGAACAAAAGAAAATAACCCCTGTAGGTCAACCGGAGTTGAATATATGGAGTACGTGGTCTCCTTGACTCAAATAATGCTGATAGTGGTGTCTGAAAAGAATAAGGTAACAACATGCTATCACCCGGACCAGTCATAAATCCCAAAATGGGTCTCCAAACCTATTATGCAAACTGTGTCAAAATGCAAACTTAGCCCCTGTTTGACTCTCAGGCAAAATGGGTGCTGTATTTATATACTCCGATCACTGTGTTTTTATATCAACATATAAAATACTACATGGCACTTTAAAGCTTTGATAACAGAAGTAAATTCCTGTAACACTACTTATAGTCAGTGGGGTCAGATAATATTTTTCTTATGAGAATCCAGAGTTCTTAAGTGGGCTTATAACACAACCAACTCACTTATAATTAGAAGAAAATATCAGCACTGACTACAGATTCTTTCCAATTACAGATTTCCTAGTGGTTGAAGTAAGTCGTCCCTGGTTCTCAGATGGAGCGGAGAACACACACAGAGCACATCTGTCAGCATCTGTGGGCCAGAAAGCTTGTATAATCCCAGCATCCTTGGTGAGCAGGCTGACTCCTTTCCTGGCAGAGTCTTATTTTTCGATCACAGTAAATTTGTTATTAAAAGATGATTTCTTTCTTTCCTGTTGTTAAAATAATTTTCTATTTCCTATCATGTAGTGGTTTTAGGCCAAAGGAGAAAAAAACCAGAAAAACTGTACTTAACTTCTATATGGAAACAAGTGTGTATTTAGCTTTAATATTCTTTTGACACTCAAGAGCCAAAGGATTAAAACACAAATTTTCTTATAATCTGACCATTTTTCCCATTTGTCAGCAGCTTATTCTGTTTCTCTGTGGATGACTACCATGATGTGTTTAACACCACTTAACAAAACGTATGGCCTCAAGTCTTACTAAGTATTGCTAATTAACTTCTTCATTACCATAAGCATGCTGCTAAGCTATACTCCTGTCACAAAAATTTTAAAATGAATAAACAAAATCATGTAAAATAAACACTGATGCAGCTGCTCACTGTGCATGGGGCTCCAGATAATGGCGAAGCACTGCAGATGGAAAGAGTGAATATTGCTGTCTCATCAATAAGAAAAAGGAATCCAGGCTAAGCTGGGCCCATCTCCCATGACAGAGGTCACATGTTCAGGAGTTAGCCAAACACGCTGCGCTCTCTTGTTCACTTGGATACCTTGTCAAAAGACAGTTATTTTCCACTCATTTCAAGTAATGTGATCAGCCCCCTTCAATTCTAAGAAAATCCTTTAGAGTTAAAAAGGACCAATTCTAGTACATGTTGATTTCAATTCATTTAAGGTCTTGAGTCAGATTAAGAATTTGTTAATAGAGTGGATTGTATAAAAAATAAATCATGAAACATCTTTAGGTAAAATTAGAAAACTGCAAGTCCTCCGAATTTATTCAGAAAAAAGTATTTAAAATCTGAAGACAGATAATCATGGTGGTATGAACAAAACAAGATGTTTTAGGGTTTTTTTTTTTTTTTTTTTTTTGCATTTCTCATTTTCCTATTCATAAAAGCTGAAACATTCCAAGGCTTGTGCACACCTGTACATTATTTCATTGGCTCCACTACTTCCTGCTACTTGAAACAGGTATAATATTAAAATTACCTTACATTCTAATTGGAATAGGTAGAGTACAAATATAAGTCAAATTGAAGCAAGAGGATCCAAAGGTTGAATTTACAGCTATAATCTGAGGAAGAGTTCAAATAAAAACAAAAGAAAGGACACAAAGTAAAGAAAGATCTTCAGAATAACCAGCCACAACTCACTTTCCTCACCGAGCACAGTCTTTCCAGCGGCAAACTGTAAAATAGGCAGTGGACAGTGATATTCACTTGTGAAAACATCTTCCTTCAAACAGAGATTTCACTAGAAGAGACACCACTTTCTCATCCAATTCCAAAACTCAAAATGTTACATTATGACAACCCCTTTAAGCATAGTAGATATTTAATTTCACAGATTCACATTTGAAAATGTGCTTTTAAGTTTCATGCTCTTAACTTGGGTCAAAGTAACCACACACTTCTCTCCAAGAGGAAAGTCAGAGGGGTGGCGCCGGAACACAGGAGTTTCCACCGCAGGCCGGGCGGGCAGCAGGTCCCTGCGCTCCCTGGCCCGGGGTTGGCACAGCTGTGGGCCATTCACACCAGCCTTGAATAGCCAGGATAAATGAGAGCAGTCAGGAAGAGCGATCGGTCTCCGAGCAGCCGCACAGCATCTCAAAGCGGCTCTTCATCTGTCCGTGTTGTGGGAAGTCAGTGGGAAGGCTCAGACCAGTCATTCATCACACATTTTAGCCTGTGCGTGGTTCACTTGCAAAAATGACAGGCGTAGATGAAACGTCAAATTCTGCCTAATTCCATTTTTTCAGTAAGAAACATACTTACTGTTAAAATATGGAGATCAGAGGTGTTGGCCATGATTTACTTTGTCACCCCCACCTCGTGAACACACCATGAACCGTGGCGAGTCTCTGGGTGAGCATCTGTCCTCTGAGGGCTCCCCCTCATTGTGCTAATGTATTCCAGCCATTCAAGGTGAGGATAAATGGCGCCCTGCTTTGCCAGGACAAACTCATGAAGGGACATGTCTATGCTGGACCAGGGCCACTACATTTTCTGACAACTCCACAGAAGAAATCCTGTGAGATAGTAGAACAAGGCCATTCACAAGAACAGAGGGACACCCTCCTCGCCAGCGCAGCGAAAGCCCACAGAGAGAAGAGTACACTGCTTGACACATTCCCGGTGCATTTAGACAATTACTTATGCTGAGATACAGACCTCATTTAATTGTTAAGAATGCAGAGCAGGGACTCTTTTGCAAACCCAGCATCAACTCAAAAGTATACTATTGCATGAGCTCACTTCAAATATTCACTTCTCATGGCTGTGATGTGATAAAACGTGGGCACAGCGAAAACTGGCATTAAATGGACTCTGGGGATAGCAGATTGAGAGACATCTATTTAAAGGCAATTGACACAAATAGGCAGAGAAATATAAAAGAAAACATAACTGCAAAACATTTTTATCACATCCTGTAGCTTATACTGATCTTTTAGCAGGTATGGTCAACACTGAAATTTAAAAACATTAGTAACTTCAGGAAAAATACACTGCTGGAATTCCCCTCACTAAGGAATCAATCTGAGATATGACCTGATAACATGGGTTTATATCACATTTCTCCTGGGTCACACTGAGACCTTTGACCTGTGTTGCCTACCTAGGTACACCTACCCTGCACTAACTTTTCATTATACTATAAAAAAGATACGAAAGCCGCCTTTTAATTCCCCACATTTCCAATCACTGATCACTTAAAAAAAATCATCTCCTTCCTACAATAAATAAAATTGTGTAAAACATTTGAATACTTCCTTCCCACAGGATTTTTAACTTGATGAAACACTCACTGACTTGCTTTTATGCTAACGGTAACACAATTACTCCTTCCTAGGGAATGCACCTAGGGACACAAAAGGAGCCCTTAGAGCAAGGCAAAGTACAAACGAAAGGAAACTCAGGGACAGGTGGAAGGGGACAGAGCCTGGATGTCTTAGCAAAGGGAAGGGGAGCGATGCAACAGAACAGGGGCGAGGGGGAGAGACAAGGGGACGGGTGACAGGGACAACAAAGTTATACCATGTTCAGGGACCCAATCACTTCAGTGAGCATAGAACTTATGAGCTATAAACATGAGCTATCATCAACAACATCGACAAGAATGAAAGTGTGGAAAGGGGGATCAGAGAGCGGTAAGGGAAAACGATTAAAAAAAAAGATATATCATGTATATGTGTCCACTCCCAAGATGATGGTAAATCACATGTACTACAAACATATACTAATAAAAAACTTACAAATTAATAATAAATACTTTGGATGGAAAGTTTTACTTTTTTCATTGATAAAGCTAAAACTTAAAATTTTAAAGTTTCATCTCTTAATTAGAATGGCTGGCTCTCCATTCAAATTCAATGTTGATAAATTCACACTTAAATTTTCTTTGTAGGCTTTTCTCCCTGTCAATTTCTGTCATCACAATCAACTGGTAAAAACTGATGGTTTGCATGTTTGGAACTCAGATGGAATGAAACAACCAAGCTGTTTCACAGATCATTATTTCTACACTAGAGAAGACTGTAAGATAGTCCACACTTGTCCAGGCCATTGTAATGAGCAGGCAGAAACATTCTGAAGCAAAGCCAGGTACTTTTCACAGCCACACCAGACACCCTGATCTGCAGTCCGGGTTTTCTTAGTTTTACTTATCCATAGTCCACAATGATCCAAGAATGTAAAGTGAAGCATTCCAGAAATGAACAATGGGCACATCTGAAAATGTGCTCCATTCTAAACACATGATGAGCTTTCCTGTGAGACCATCCACTCTGTCCTACCTGGATGAGAATCATTCCTCTCCTTCCTGGAGCCACAGTGTCCACACTACCCGCCAGTTAGTCAGCTAGTTATCAGGTCAGCTGCTGCAGTATCACAGCCTGGGCTCACATCACCTTAAGTTTACTAATGATGGGGCCACACCACAAGCCCATTTGGTATGTTGCTATGACTAGTCTAATTGATTATTAGTTATTGGCACTCTTACCATGTCTAATTTATAAATTAAACTTCATCATAGAAATGGATGAACAGGAAAAAGCAGTGTATTTAGACTGTGGTACTCTGTCATTTCAGGCATCACTTTTAAGCTTGGAATGTTTCCTTCACAGATAAAGGTGGAGTATGCTACAATTCCTTCTTTTCTTTCTTTCTTTCCTTCCTTCTTTTTTTTTTTTTTTTTAAATCTTTACCCAAAACAAAACAGCTCAGAAAGAGAGGAAGGCCATTTCTTGGAGTTTCATTTTGTTAATATTACTCCAGCATTTTCATGTTTGTATTAATTACAAGAAGGTGCTAATTATTTAGTTGAATAACTGTTTTGAACACAATTATAAGGTCTTTTTACATCCTTTCTCACAATTTATAAATTATTGGTCTCTTATTATTATGGACTATTAAGTTAATGTAGAGAAATTTATTTCAAGATTTTGAAGGCTGAATATATTTACTAGAGCAATGTGTTAAAAAACAATGGAGCTCAAATCTGACTGTTTCAGATATCACATATAAACATGCATAATGTATATATGAATATTTATGCTTAAAATTAAAGTTTAGATCCTACAGACGATAAAACATGTATTACATAAATTAAGCATAGACTCATACTTAATTTTAGCAACATTAAATTTAACAACTTTAAAATAATGTTGAAAAGTAAATAAAAGTAGGAAAATGTATAGCGATCTAAACATCATTAGATTTAAATGAATATTTTAAATTTAGTAAAATATAATGAACATTTATAATACTATCATGTATTTTTCTACACACACTTTAACAATGCATTTTTTAGTCATTAAGTGATCTAACAATTGCATAAACAATGAAGGAGACAGTGTACATCAATATATTAAAAAGAAAAACTTTTTTGATGCATTGTTTTGGGAAACTTAGAGGGAGAATTTATTTACACCCAAATAACAACTTCCTTTTCTCTTAATACAGAGACATGGGTCACAGGAACATTTAATTCATATAAATTCAAGTAAATTACATGAGATTTGCATTATTATAATCAGCCTGCACCTTTTTCTATTTTTGAATTCAAGGGAGTTTCTAATTATACTGTTTTGAATAAATTCTGTGAGCAATTAAATGAATTTGCAATACAATGTCTACAGTCCCTTTATGAATAAATTGCTATAAAATACTTTTTTAAAGTGCATCTTATTTTGTACTGTACACACTATACAATAATATATGACTATCTCTGTACTCCATAAGAATAGATAGATAGATAGATAGATAGACAGATAAATATATATTTTAAATCACTGCATTTTCTGATTTTTTAAAAGTTTCAAAAATATTTTTATATGTAACTTTACCTTATAGCTAACTTTGAACACTACCATGATACATAACTTCACTGAGTGATTATTTTTTATTTTAATTCCTAATGTGTGTTCTTTCCTCAAGTTCTTTCATCTGTTTTTGGTTATAGAGTTTCAGCTGCGAATTGAGAAGGGTAGAAAAGGAGAAAAAATTGCTTTTCTTCTCCTACGCAGGAACTGTGAAGTTGCTCCAAAATTGATTTAATGATTTACACTCCAAGTAGTATTGCATATAAGTACTTTAGACTTTGTGTTATATGTATTTTTAACCAGTGGGAATTAGTTAAGCCCATCTTAGGAAATAAATTTTAAATGAGAAAAATGCATCACTGGTATCACTTCATTTTGAGAAAAGGGAAACTCATTTCATTTGTTATTTTTAAAGAAAAAAATTAGTTCTAATTTCCTGCATTTTCTTTTTTTAATCTACTTTTCATCATTGTGCCGACTTTGGTCATCAATAAGAAGCAGAAGAGTACTGTTAGGAATGCACATGAATTCAGAAAATATAAAATAATATATGCTAAGTAGATTTAAATCTAATACAGATCCAATCGTCAAACCTCCAAAGTCCTTTAAATTGCTCAGAACCACAGCAAAGTTCCCAACTAATCCTTATAATCCTTCAATAATTAAATTTTTGTTTTTTTCAAGTATTTCCAAGAGGTTAACACAGGCACCCACACACCACTACAACCTATGAAACATATCACATTCTTTTGTGCTTAAACATATGTTATACCTTTATCATTTACAATTGTGCTTTTTAAAATCCAAATCACCACTTACAAAATGAGCTTCTCTGGGCAGGCTGTTTTATATGCATCCTGGGTACCTCACAGTGTTTTATAAATTTTGTTTTGTATGTACGTGTGATCCATGATAATGGTGTTCCTCCTGAGGACTGACTATTTTCAACGGGTGAGACCCCTAGAATAATTTGGAGAGGTGAGGTCTGGTCTACAGCACTAGTGTGCTTCACCTCATTTGGACTGATGTTCATTGATACTTTACATTTATTTCTTCAATATAATTGTTTTCACCTTAAAATCTAACATGTGTGCCCTGTCTTTCTCCTTTTCTCCTTGGCTCTGCATTCTTTTTAATTTTTGATGGAGTAAAATGACAGGGCAGAAAGCCTACCACTGGAGGGCTCTATGTGCGCCTCTGGACTATGTCAAGTATTTTGTCAATATCTGAGTCAATTGTTCTATTCGATCTTCAGTTTCTTAATCTGGAAGTCTATCTTTTAAGATTACTGATAAAATTCATGTTTGGTGGATAAAAATCTCTCAGTCAAAATGTTGCTTTGTATGTAGAAATTTGCCCACAAACAGCATGAGAGGAAAAGGGCAGAACAAAATTTTTGCTGCTGTTGTGTTCTGTTCACTGTTTGAGACAAAGTTTCACGATGTTGTCCAGACTGGCCTGGAATTTCTAGGCCTGATGTTCCTGCCTCAGCCCCCTGTGCTCAAGTTCATGGAATTCTTTTTATTTTTTTTTTATTTTATTTTATTTTATTTTATTTTATTTTATTTTATTTTATTTTATTTATTTTTTTGAGACAAGGTCTCACTTTGTAGTTCAGACTTGCCCCGGAGCTCAGCCTCAAACTCAAAGCAATCCTCCTGCCTTGGCCTCCTGAGTGCTGGGATTACAGATGTGAGCTACCATATTAGGCACTGCGGCATGTGGTACTGAATGCTGCTGGGCGTGAGTCACCATCAGAATCAAACCCGGCCTTTGTGCTTACAAGGCAAGCACCAAAACCAATGAGCTAAATCCCTGACCCTAGAAGATTTAACCTTTTAGTAGAAAAAAGTTATTAAGAAGAAATGACTTGAAAACTCACAGTTTTTCCAGACAACCTACACCTAGGGGCTTTGAATATTACTTAAAGATTCTAAAATCAGAGAGTGACGCACATGTTAAACATAGCTATTTTATTATATAATGGAATCAATTATCACTTATCAGTGCTAACATGAGTAGAAAAACAGAATTTTAAGGTAGAAAGAAGCCTCAGCAAACTGAAACCTAACTTTCACCATTATCTCTTATAAAATGTCCTTATAATGAGCTGCAAAAGCACTTCCGGTCCACCTGCCTGCCCTCTGGTGGACATGCTAACGAGCAGTGAAAGGACTCCAGGAAAGACAGCTGGTGGATGTGGGAAGCTTATGCACGTGTCTGTTGTCGTTTTACACTGCAGGGTGAATGTAGAAAGAGTTTTGATTTCTTGTCTAATAATTACTCTTTTCTCAGGGAACATCACACCCTCCACAGGAAGAAAATAACGCTATAACATTTGTGAAGCTTTTCGTTTCTTGCTCCAATTGCCTCTATTAGGAAGGTCAACCAGATGTCCAATCTGGGACAAAGATTCTGCTCAGCTAAATGCATAGTTAAGTTCAGGTCTGCTTTGTACAAGACTGTGGTTTTTCTGCTCGGCCTGAAAAGCAGACAGTGTCATTCTCAGAAGTTTGAACTCTCAGTTATGAAGAAAGAAAAGTACAGGAAGGTTAAAAAAGAAAGAAAGAAAAAAAATGAAAGATACTTTAGCCGGTGTCAAGTAGCACTGGGAGGGTGCTGGGAAATTTCTGCAAGTTTTGGCTGTGCTCTCTGGAAACCCAGCAGCAAGGAGGCCCTGCAGGCAGCAGCTGTCACCACAGGCACCAGGAGGGGCTGGGAGGAAGGAGACAGGCTCTTCTGCGAACAGGGCAGCAGCTGACTCTTAAAAATATACCAGAGCTGCAATTAGCAACAAGTTCCTGGCTGTTTTTCCTTTTGGTAAAGTTAACTCAGCTTCTAAGAAAGAGTAAGTGAGGCCTTAGAAACCACTCAAGCGGAACTGCAGAGCTGGCAGGATCCCTGGCTGGGGACAAGTCTAACTGAAGGCCTCACTCCTTGCAGACTTGTTTACTGACAAGGGTGTGCTGTATTTCACAAAGCTGTTCAGGAAGCATATTCAGCTACCTATTAAACACGTGACAGTTTCAAAATGTTCAGGATTCTCTGCCCAGCACTCACATTACTCAGCTGTCAAGGAAAAGGGCTCAGATATATGACGTGAAAATTACATTTTAACGAGGTGTCATGTGTGTTTAAAGTTCTTATTCATCACTATGTAGCCACGGCTTTTACTGAAGACACAAATGCACTTAATTAGCATATTATAAGGACAGAAGGTTCACCTTATCTGCATTATTAAACTGTGTGCAGGCTTTTTGTTGCTGGTTTGGATTCTACTGTCTTTGGCACAGAAAAGTATGGTTGATTTATATAATCACAAATTGCTTTCAAGAAAATGTAGACTGTGTTTAGGAAACTAAAGAGCAGAGAGTAGACAGTGCCTACAAATCCTCGTCATCTACAAGTCTCCCCTGATCTGCCTTTACTAAATCTCAACCTACAGACTTCTGGGTCTGGGAGATATACTAATTTTAGGAAATTTTTGGAATTAAGCTACTCTGTCTGCTCTTATTGTCAACTTGGGCCTACTTCCTCCTCTTGCGGGAGGAAATTCTGGACATTTGTACATTTAGTAAGGGACTTTTAGATTTTCAGTGGCTACATTGGAAACCCACTGGGAGAGTCAAAGAAGGTATCTCACATTTTAGTCCTCTTGTTTATGCATAATGAGTTCAGCGCAAGGTGATCTGGCAGAAACAGCAGTTAAGAGTCACTTCTAGTGGCTGATGTGAGGCCTGTGACTCACTTAGACGCCATATAACAGGATCTCACACGACGACAATACGAGCATTACTCAGCCTGTAGCTAATGTTTCAATAGGACAGGAAATAGACATAGATAAATCTACATTTGAACAAAATTCTAGACTTAGTAGTTATAATTCTGATACTTCGCCAAGAAAAATACAAATACTTTCACATTTTCTTTACATTCAGGTGGTAGTACATACATACAGGTGTCAAAAAGAGAAATTCCAGTTCTTTTTTTTTCAACAGAATATAACTATTGTGCCTTTCTGAATATGAAACACTTTCCATTTTCTCAACATTAAAGTGATCTTGGCAATTTCTCAGCTGAATATTTTGGGAATTTATTCTTATTATAAACTTGTCTGACCAGGTGTCCGCATTCTTCCATGCTGTGGGACTCTTGACTTTAATTACTTCAGGAAGAAAGTGTATGAGGTGTTAACATACGCCCACATGACTCACGCCTACTAAACTGCTTTGAGGTTACCAAAACTCAAAAAGACCTGGGAGAAGTGGTAGAAAAGCTGGGAGTGGGGGAGAGGGACCCGGGAGGCAAATGCATAACAGAAGCTCTAGGTTGTAGAGCTTCACACAAACAGTGCTGTGACTTCTTCAGGTGCATCCACTTGTACTTGGCAAACACACTGAGGACTGATACTCTCATGCTCAGAAAATAAGCAGGACTGCAATGTTTATTCCATTCATTCACTTATAAAATCATTCAACAGGTGTTTATGAAGTGCCGATAAAATTGTGGACTAAAACGACAAAGACACTATCAAGATTATTTCTATGTGAATCAAGTTTAACCAGCTCTAAAAGATTTTTGTTTCTAGTGGTTATGAGGATTGAATCCAGGGCCTTGTGCTACTAGGCAAGAGCTATACTACTTAGTTCCATTCTCCAGCTCCTTCGTGTACTTCAGGAATTTTTTGTCAGTATACTGTTATAAGAATACTAAACAGCAGTGTCAAAATGAGACCTGATTTATTTTCACACTAATTTCTTCTCGAAAAGACAAAATTATTGTTGCCAAATCTGCATTTCATGTGATACATTATAAATGATAGTCAAAATAATGTTTCTGGAGCCTAATATGAAATCAATAATAAACCTCCATAGTTTTACTTAGACAAAGAGTTATTAAGGATCTCTTACTGAAGAAACATCAGTTAGAAAGTACAGTGAGCATATAAAATACCAGTTTAAAAGATTTAATTAAAATTAACTTATTTGTATAGATATGGTTTTAATTTCTTTTCACAGATCTTGTTGGCAAGAGCCTTTCCTTTGAAAAATAAAGGAAATACATTAGTCACTAACTGAAAGAAATTAACAAAAGATACAGAGTTCAAACAAGGTGACATTTTCCCAGTTTGGAATATTGCAACTAGAATGACTTCTACAACCACTCCTAGAACATATCTTAGGAACTAAGCTTTTCTTCAGATTATTCTTCAAAGTTTATCTTTCAAACTTTAAAAGAATGACCTTTTCAGAAATAGAGATAAAAATAAGTTAGAAAAGCTGATTTCATGGTAAAAGAGTACATACAATATGTGGAGCCTGAATTCAGGGAAATGATCTACAAGTGTGTAGAGAAGCTTAGCACTGAAAACAGACATTTTTGTGTAACTTATAAGAGCTACGATGCTTCAGGTTCCTCACTTAGAAGATGTGGATAATGATGGTTTGTTACTAACAATTTCTGAAGCAGAGGTTTTTTCTCACTTCATAGTTGAGACACCCACCACTGAGAAGCGGACCAGACAGACCACAGTCAAACTGGTGCAAGGGTGGCATTTAAATCTGAGTCCTCCCGACTATCATGCTGATGTCAGAAGTGGATGCTACTTTTGTGGAAGCATTTCTAGAAGACTCTTACATTTCCAAGAAAAGAATGTTTGCCTTCTATCTTGCAGTAACAGACATTTTATGTACATAAAATAGAGTAGAAGTAGAACACAGGTAACTCTTCACGCAAAAATTTAAGAATTATAATTTTTAAAAATAGAACTCTTGGGCCAGGGATTTGGCTCAGTGGTTCTGGCATCTTCTTGGCAAGCACAAGGTCCCAAGTTCAACACCTGCTAACCACATACCAAAATGTTGGGTGTGGTGACTCACGCCCATCAGCAATCAGTACCACACACCACAATGCCAGCCATGGTGGCTTAGGGCCTATAATCCTTGCACTCAGGTGGCAGAAGCAGGATGAGTGTGGTGTGTCACAGGCTTAGCTGGGCTACATAGTTAGTTCAGGGTCAGCCTGAACTACAAAGTGAGACCCTGTCTCAAAAAAAAAAAAAAAAAAAAAAGACTCAGTCTGCTATCAACAGATGGCATCAATGAATACATTTTTAGTACTTAGACTGGGTAAGTTTTTGAGCCTAAAGTATTTAATTTGAGTGTTTACATACATAGACATATAAGAAGACCTATGATAAAGTGGCAATAGGAATTCAGCAAGGGCAATTGTGCTGAAAAATGTTACCAAGGTTTACTACAGAAAAATATGCAGCTAGAACTGTTTGTGTGGAACAAGATGAACAGCCTGTATTAACGCTAATTGAAATTCGCATATGCCCACATAGCACGCATAAAATTTATTTCTACACTTATTCTTTCCACCTCTTAACTGTAATAGTTTTTTTGCTGTAATGCCAAAATACTAGCTTTTTAATTTCAACATTCATGCATGCAAACTGATACCTTTTTTGGTGATTATATTGACAAATTTAATACAGGTGAAATTCCACTATTTGCAAAGCAAAGAATGTCTTAATTGTGATTTTTCCAGGGTAAACACTGAATTTGCTGATTTAAAAATTCAATTAAAAGCTGAAAGTTTTTCTCATTGTTTGCTATTTCAATAGAATTGTTTAAATAAATATGAACACTAGTACTTGTGGGCAAGATGGCTATACTTTAATTCTGATATAGAATAAACAAATAAAATAAAATGACTGGTATATCCTTCATGTCCACAATAAGTATTCTAATATATATATATATATATATATATATATATATATATATATATATATATACACACACACACACACATACATATATATGAATAGAGAGGGAATGTACACATCTATATCTAAGAGTATATAGATATTCTTAAGTGTATTGATATATACTGGAAATATTTTTTGGCAAGTCTCTAAACATGAGTTTATGCTACTATCTTTCTCTTTAAAGAACGATTGTAAAAATCTAAGTTAAGTTGCCAAAGGCTAAAACTAGATCTAACTCTTTCACCGTGTTCCAAGCTAAAATCAAAGTGGATAAGAGACCTAAATATTAAAACAGACACTCTAAACCTACTGCAAAACAGGTTAGGTAAAACTCTTGAAGACATTGGCTTAGGAAAAGACTTCATGAACAAAACTTCTATAGCACAGGAATTGGCTGAGGAAATCAACAAATGGGACCT
>PVIR01025340.1:0-24884 GCA_004026965.1 Petromus typicus | reverse complement strand
CCGCAGAGCTACATCCTCAGCCCTTTTTAAGGATACTAGAGATGGAACCCAGGGCCTCGAATATGCTGGGCAGCTGTTTCACTGCTCAACCACGGAACTCTTAAGTGGCCTAGACTGGCCTTGAACTTGGGATCCTCCTGCCTCAGCCTCCTGAGGAGCTAGATTGCAGGTGTGCACCATCACAGCCAACCGATCCTACCTACCTTTACAGCAGTCCTGTCAGAAAACCTCGTCTGATTTCTTCAGGCCTATTTCTCTTTCTTTCTACCTTCTTTCCTTCCTTCACATATGCCTGTCTACAGGGGTGTGATGTGTGTATGTCTATGTGTGTCTATGAATTCTTTCCGGACTTGATCCATCATGTAGTTTGATGTCTGCTGTATAAAATGTTTTATAACACACTGAGGTTTTATATGGGATGGCCTTGTTTGCTCAAACAGGTGCTCTGTGACTTAGGGCCAGACAGGTCTGTATATTCCCTTCTTTGATCATAACTGTGCGAAGTAGAAAGTAAGCTTGTGTATTTTGGGCAGGCGCTGTTTAGCGTGTACCAATAACTGTAGCAAGATAATACTGCTGAAGCACTTCACAAAACCGTGGTAAGCATCAGAAGTGCACCATGCTGAGCGCACTGTAATTTGTGACCTACCATAAATGTTGAGAGATAGTAATTGTGGTTCACGTAAATATCTTTAAATAGAGACTCCAGTCTGCCTCTTAATTAATTGGATAGTGTTGATGACTGGGTCTTACCTTTCAGGGAAACTAATTCTTTTTTTCTTAAGCTGACTATACTTCCTGCCTCTCTTGGTTGACCACGTGCTTCCTACTAAGTTTCGGTCGGGTCCCGCCATTTCCCTTGTCCGTGTCCTCCCTACCCAGCCCCCGAGGTGCGGCGGTACAGGACGCGTGTCTGTTTCTAGCACTGTCGAGAAGCAGCCAAGGGCTTCGGGTTTAGATCAGTGGCACCGCGCCAGCCTCCCGAGCACAAGGTCCTGAGTTTGACCCCTGGTACCACAAAACAGAAAAATAATGACTTGTTAAGTGAAACAGTATATTTATTTAAAATCTTGATGGCACATTTTCATCTTTTAAAGTGCACCTATTTTCATTGATACTATTTGGTTTCACAGCTACTCTCTGAATGTGAGCTGGGCGCCAGGCGGCCTGTGTGCACAGCCCAACTCCGGGAGGCCGAACCGCGGAGCCGACCCAGTGATCATCTTTGCCTGCAGCGGTAACAGGTGACGCCCTTCTCTTTGTTTTGCTCCATTTGCAAAATCATATTTTCCACAGACACCTGTATTGTTTATTTACAGGGAACTAAAATAGGTTTGTAAATGCTGTTCTTCAGTGTAACACTCCATGAAAGAAAAATAGATTAAAAACAATAAAATTCTCAAAGTTAAATTAAGGAAAAGGAGGGGAGCATAGAAATAGAAAAAATTAAAAAAGGAAAGGACAAAAAGGGAAGAAGGGCGGAATGAGGAAATTGCGTTAATATCTAACAGTGGCTTGCTTGTGGGTGGTGACATTTCTTTTACGATGTTTGCTTTAAAGATTCAACAGTGACCCTGTGTTTACTCTTAGAACAAAGAAAAACATTTCTTTCAAGGTCCAGTTCAAAGTAACTTTTTTATGAAGCTGTCTCAGATCTCTGAATTTAGCTACTTACTTTTTTGAGACAGGGGCTTGCTGTGTAGTTCAGGCTGGCCTTGACCTCATGGAGACCCTCTTGCCTTTGCCTCCTGAGTGCTAGGATGACAGGCAGGAGCCACTACACCTACATATTTGACATTTTTGACATTTTTCAAGCTTTCCGAACCCTATAGCACTCCATAAGATACACAGATAGTATTTTGGGGTACAGCCTCAGCCTTGGCGATAGGTATCGCTAACCTTGCTCCTTTTCCCTTTTATTTTCAAGTATTCATTTTTAAGAACGAGTCAGATTTCAAATGAGTTATTTTATAACAATAAGAATGCATTCCTGTGATTCACTTAGCCTGACATTTGCCTACTACTGATCTTATTTTAGTGGCTAGGACTTGTGTAGACCTTTGTCTTTTGTCCATTTGTTTAAGACTAGTTATGTATATATTGTTTGTGTATTACACACACACAGTCACACATTGTGAAAGTATAAATTTAGACAGTAGATTCCAAAGCTTTTTTGTTTTTTTTCAATTTTTTGAGACAGGGTCTCGCTTTGTAGCTCAGGCTGGCCCTGAACTCACTGTGTAGCCGCAGGCTGGTCTCAGACTCACAGCAGTCCTCCTGCCTCTGCTTTCCGAGTGCTGGATTATGGGTGTGAGCCACCACGTCCCAAATTAGGGTATATGATACTGAGAGTTAGGGGGATTGAACTCTGGACCTTGCGCTTGCCAGGCAGACGCTGGAACCACTGAGCTAAATCCTCAGCCCTCCAAAGCTGTTATTAATCCACCCCAGAAACTTCATGTCTGGTGCCATATTTCTTGTCGGCTGTAGAGAGAAAAAGACTCCTTAACCCAGATTGGAGCCTGCAGCTCTTTTGTGAACTCGCAACGGCCCTTAGCATCTCTTTTGTAGGCTCAGAGGTGGTCCCACAGGGGCAGTCGGTGTGGCAGGGCTCCTAGAAATCACCCGGTGTAGCCTGGTAGGACATCTCTCATCAAAGCACTGGAGGTGGAATGGGTCCAGAGTGTGAGGGCGTTTCGGCCTGGCACAGTAAAAGGCCGGAGCCTTCCTGCTGTGCCCAGGCTCTGAAAGCAGCCGGAGCTGAGCCAGCCACTGTATCGATGTCGTGGCTGGATCACCCAGCCCCAGCCTAGAAGAATGGCGCTTGGATCTCCTTGTCCTGACTCCTGACCTCCAGGAGAGCCTCCCTGTGGGAAGGGGCGGGTTCCTGGAACCTGAGATATTAGAGTATTTGTGTTGTGGAGGTTTTAAAGGATCCTGAAATCAGGGCAGTTCCATGCGAGAGGCGAGATTGTGTGGAAGGAAAAGAATAAGATGTGGTCTGGATGTGGAAAGAGAAGAGACCGTCTGAAGAACATCCTTTTAGGTCATGTCTGATGGGTCCTTAAAGTATTATCCCTGAATGAAGCGCTTCTCGGCATAGTTAAGATGCCTGGATAGGTTCTGTCTCTTAACTAAGCCCCGATAGTCATCTTAAAGAATTCAGGGTCTGACAAAATATCGAAATGTTCTCCAAAAGGGTTTGGAAGTATACTGAATAAGAAAACCACAAATCCTATGAACATTCCGCTTCACCCCAGGTCCCCACGCCCACCCTAACCCCCGGGGTTGTCTGGGAGGCTGCCGAGCACATATTGACCTTTGGGAGTTGCCCCTCTGGCCACCTTGTGCGATGCGATCCTTCCAGAACTCTTCTCTTTTCCTTAACTTCAGCTAGTGATCCCTCAGAAACCAAGCACAATAATTCATGTGGGAGAAAATGAGAATTCTGATAGTCTTTCATTTCTGATGAGGAGATAGAGTAGCAGGTGGATTAACCAAAATCCCCTGAGTATGAGGTTTTAATTCCCTAATTCCCTGACATGGAGTGATTTCATTGAAGAGATTGATTTAATCTCTTGCAGTTGATGGATAAACTTTCTGCTCGACTTCAAAGCAAAGTGTGTCCACTGCCCCTCTGACCACCAGGTTGGGTCATTGATCCTTTGGTGATGCCATTTTGCATAGGATTTGTGGTTTTCTTACAATGGGATGTTACATCAGAGGTGCTTCTGTGGCCTGTACTCAGCTACGCATGCACTCTGCAATCTGACACATAGAAGTCCTAAGTCACTTGAGCATGGTCTTTTGTAAGAGCGTCTCCTGTCTGCTGCTAGAACAGTGATCCTACAAATGGAAGGATAAGATACTGGAAGGGACTCACTAACCAGTCAAAACTGGAGGGAGAATTTTGAAAGGCATAATAAAATTTAGAAATGAGCTTGTATAATTTGATGTACAAAGATGGCTTCTTTTTTTTTTTTTTTTTGAGACAGGGTCTCACTTTGTAGTTCAGGCTGGCCCTGAGCTCAGCCTCCAACTCACATCACAGAAATCCTCCTGCCTCTGCCTCCCGAGTGCTGGGATTACAGGCGTGAGCCACCACGCCCGGCACTGTGGTATGTGGTACTGGTTGCTGCTGGGCGTGAGTCTCCACACCCAGTATTATATATGTGGTTACCCGGGATGGAACCTGAACCAGGCCCTTGCACTTGCAAGACAGGCGCCGGAACCACTGAGCTAACTGCCTGGCCCCCAAAGAGTGCTTTACTATGGCAAGTGATGAACTGTGAAAATTTCCTTAGCAGTATATTGTTTATTTAGAATAGTTTGTTTTATACAGTGGTATGTGTGGTGTTTTAAATTATTTTTCATCTTATTGTATCTCAGGGATATCAAGCCTACATATTTGCTGTTTTCTGCTTCTAAGTACACCCAGAACAGAAGAAATTGAACTGATTTTTGGACTACACATACTTTCTAAACATGATGCATTTCAAAAGTGGACTCGAATTAACTGAATTGCAGAACATGACAGTGCCCGAGGATGACAACATTAGCAACGATTCCAATGATTTCACTGAGGTAGAGAATGGTCAGATAAACAGGTGAGGATTTTTCCACTAACACTTTCCACCCAATGAAAGACATAGCTTTAAAAATTTATTCTGGTTTTTCGTTATTCTCTTGGATTATTCATTACTAAAGTTTTGCTCCATTTGAAAATGCAGTGTGGATTTCTTACGTGACATCTGTTGGGCATAGTGTGCCGTAGCAAATGAAGCAGATAGGAAAGTAATTTATTCATCTTTTCAAATCTTTCAATTGAGTCTGATAAAAATGTATAAATACGTTGGATCCCAACCAACCTAAACTTTTCAGAAGCTCTGTGCATATGAATTAGACAGACTGTGAATTTCACTGCAGCTCATACTTCAGTATTTATCACCGTGACAGGTACCTGTTTTAGTCAAGAAATGGTCAAAGTTGCATATGCCATTAACCTAGTGTTAAAACTTCCAGCAAGTACCTTGGCATTACAAATACCACTTGTGGGATGATTTGAAATAATAATAAACAGTTGAGTTCATATGGCTCTCTTAGAGGCTAAAAAAGAGAAATAGCATATTGGAAAGAAAGAAAAGGAGAGGAAGTAGTCAGGGTAGAAAGAGCTCAGCTGGGTATAATCCTAGCACTTGGGAGGCTGAGGATCACTGGGATCACTACAGGTGAGTTCCAGGTCAGCCTGGGCTTTTATTGAGACCAGGAGGAAAGAAGGAAGGGGGAGTTGGCTTGGAGGGTCTTGCCGCGAGGTAGGAGCTTGTACAAGTCCTCCCAGCTCCTAGATCTGTATTCTAAAACTATAAGAGCAGAACCAGATGAGTTTCTTTCCATCGCTGGGTTGTTCTCTAACTTGGTGGTTTTCACCTGGCTTCTGAGGCTTCTCCACAGGAAGCTCTCTCGCTTGACCGCCGATGGCAACACCTCCTGACAGACTGGGACAAGACATGAGGTCTCAGGACGGTTTGGTAAAACATAGCTGTGCCACACAGCAATGAAAACAGCAGAGAGAAGAGACAGCCTACAAAATGGGAAGAATTGTTTGCCAACTACTCCTTGGAGGACTAATACCTAGAATATATAAAGAACAACAAAAAGTTACACACCTCATTATATAAAAGACTTGATCAAACAAATGACACACTGAAATGAAGAGATACTTCTGAGAAGTGAAAACAGTGTTCAGCATCTTTGGCCGTTCAGAGAAATGCAAATCAGACAACCCTGAAATTCCATTTTACTTCAGTGAACGGCAGAGAGAATGAGGAAACGAATGCTGGGGAGGTTGTGAGGGACAAAGAACATGTGTACATTGTTGGTGGAAATGTTATCCAGTACGAGCAGTGTGGAAATCAGAATGGAGATTCCTGAACAATCTAAAAATAGAAATTTCATTTGCCCAAGGTCCTGGGCTTCTTCCCGAAAGGGCTGGAGTTATTGTACTGCAGTGCTGCACGCACACCCATGTTTATGGCAGCATAACTCACAGAAGCTAATTCATAGAAAGACCTTTTAATGTGGTATCTATACAGAGCAGGATACTTCTCTGCCATAAAGGATTATTTGAATCATTGTAGGAAAATGAAGGAATCTTGAGACTAATACTGAGTGAAACAAGTCGGTCTCGAAAGATGAAATATTACATGATTTCTCTGAGAGACTCAGAATACACGAAATTAAAAGAACAAAATAACGGAACCGTGTAAAGAAATGCAATTCCGTGGAGTTGGGAAGGGGATCAAGGAAAGGAGGAAGGGGTAAGAGCTGGGGGGGTTAAAAATGATTCAGGTGTGATACATAGTATGTATCAACCACCAACTTAGAAGTAATCTCTGTGTAGCTGAAACATATACTAATAAAGTTTTTTGGTTTTTTTTTGAAAAGAGCACCAACATTGATTTGGCAGGAAGTCTGGATATGAGAAGAACATTTATCAGCTGACCAGCCATCTTTGTAGAAATCACTTAGGCAGCCCGCTCTATGTCGTGTGTCATTGAAACCTAACAAAGCATTTGTGTCACTAGTGACAGACTTGTGACTCCCATTTTTCCTCCCTTGACTGAAGGTTGAGTTCTCAACTCAGACAGATTTCCTCATTATCACACAGGTATTATTCATTGTTTTAGGTTTTGTCATTTTGGTTTCAGATTTACTTCCTTTGCCCTTTTTTAAGGAATGATGAATAACTACCGTTTCTTGAATGTCACGTGTTTTATGTATGTTAGTACATATCCTTGTAACCATCATGTAAGGCAGGTGTACTGGAGATGAGGGAAATTTTTAAAGTTTAATTTACAAGTAAGGGAATGGAGGCCATACAAAAAATACACAGCTTGCCTGTGGTCACATACAGGCCCGTCCAAAGCCCTCTGCCTCTTGAGTCAAGTCCCTGGGACGGTTCAGAGCGGGGGGCTTTGTTTGGCTTCCTGCCAGCCCGTGCCCGGGGACCCGGAGTGTTCTCTCGTTCCTGCTGACTGACAGTAGCAAGTCGGACATTTTAGTTTTATAGCAAAACTTCTGTCTCAGGGCCTTAAAATGAGTCATGTATAAGAGATGTCGAACTCGATTTTAAAAATGCTCACGAAGGCCGTCATGACATTTTGGAGGTGACTACCACTCTCAGGCGGTAGACGGAACACTCATTCTCCCTCAGACGTGGGCCCGCTGCCCAGATGAGCTCACTTCCCCTAGACGAAGGCAAGGGCAGCGTGGGACACAGGAACTGCGGGGTGCTGGCCACGTCTCTGCAGAATTTGGCCCCGCGCTCTCAGACGCTACGTACTGCAGTGCGTTTCTTTCTTTATTTTATTGCTCTTCCTTCACTCCTTCATTTCTGGCCCAGGACAGTGAAGTCACAGACAGCGTAGGGCAGCACAGAGCTAATAATACTGGCCGTCCTTGTTGAGGGCCCCAATGGGTGACCCGGCTCGCTGCATCCGCCTGTTGTAGCCACTGGGTTCTAGCAGCCCCCGCTCTTTAGCAGCGGTCTCCTACTGCTGGGAGGAAGGTGGGCGGAGCTGTGTGGTCTGGAGAGCCTTCCCCAAACAGTGAACTTTAGGTAACAGCGCCTCCTTTTTCAACACCAAGAGAAACTGTTGCAAACAGTGTTGATATCATATCACCTAGTATCTGGTGGATAACTGTGCTTGGAAACTCCCCACGAGGAGACAAGGAATATTAGTTTTTCAGTTCAGTTAAAAATAGAGTTGAGCCGTTTGGCCATTGAACCTGTCATTAGGTTCGGAGTGCTAGTGCATGCCTGTAATCTCATCACTCTGGGAGGCTGAGGCAGGAGGATCACGAGTTCAAACCTGGCCTGAGCAACTCAGCAAGACTCAGCCTCAAAATAAATAAAAAGGGCTGGGGATGTAGCTCAGTGTGAACCCCGAGTTCCAGTCCTGGACCACCAGAAAACAAAACCATTGTTTCATTTTAACTGTTTTTATTTTGTGATCTGATGTTTGGGTTCTAGTCGTGGAAGTCTGTGACTGTAATTAACACCGAGTGAACTGTGGGCTTCCCGCTGCCCCTCTGTCTGGAGTCTGGGCTGCGAGCCCTGGCTTACCCAGGTTCACTTCCTCCTGGCCGTGCATCCCGGCTCCTGCATCCTGCGTGTCACAGGCATTGTGCTGTGCGTGTGCAACACTTAGAAACTTCCTGGAAATGCAAAGTTTTAGTTCAGTAGGTCTGGGTCGGGGTCTAAGATGGCTTCCACATGGTGTCCACCTGCTGGCCTGGGCCACACTCTGAGCCTTCATTCTCAGCTACATCCATAGTCCTTTGAAATTTTATTTTATTTTCAGGCAAGATATTGCTGAGTCCCTGAGTTGCCCAGGTTGGGCTGGAATTTGTACTCTTCCTGCCTTAGCTTCCTAGGGTGCTGGGAGTACAGGCCATCATGATGAGTTTAAACTTTTATCTCTTGAGACCTATCAAAAGTCATCCCTTCTTTCTAGATGTGGTGGTGTACACCTGAAATCCTAGCACTCAGGAGGCTGAGGCAGGAGGATCCCAGTGAGTTAGAGGCCCAGCTGGGCTATGTAGAGTTCAAGAAGAGCCTGAACTACACAGCAAGACCCTGTCTCAAACCAAGAAAAGTTGTCCATTTTTACCTTTCAGCACGTTTTCTGTACTGTCCTGCTCACATAACTTCTTCTTAATGTCCAATTTTCATGTCAGAAATTTCCTTTTTTCTGTGATTCTTGTTAAAATTAGTCTTTTTTTTCCTGTGTTCAGTGGTGTTTTCCATCAAGTAAAGCTTTACTTTCCTCTCAGTCTTCTCTTGAAATGCCTGCTTTGTCGTTAGTCCTTTCTCTTCATGTTTTTTCTCATTCCTCTTTATTTTGTTGTTTCCTCCCATTTTTTTCAATATGATTTTTTTCCTCTTGGGACCAGAGATCAAAGGCAGGACCTTGCTCTTGTGAGGCAGGCGCGGCACCACTGAGCACAGGCCCCTCCCTCCCTTTTTTTGATACAGTGTTAACATTTCAGAGAAAGGACTACTAGGAAAGATCACTTAAATCCAGCCCCTCATCTCTTTCTCATCTCCTTTGTGTTATGAATCCCTCCAGTCAAACAGTATAATCTAGTAAGAACCTGATTGGTAGAGATTAAAAGAGAAAGATAATCTTTCTACTATATAAACCATCCTTAATTAGATCGTTGTTGACTTATTTTTAGTTTGAAACTACAGCTTTAGGTTGCTCTCTTCTCTTCACATTATATTGTGACACCTACATCCTTTTCATGATTTTGTCTCTCTGGGGTCACCAGATCACCCATCTAGGTCTTGGTGGGTTATTCACAGAGCAGGTGGCTACCGAAGGTTGATCAATTCTGCTTCATGGATACAGACTGACCCCATAAAAACTGTGTTTTCACAGTCCTTTCATCGTCTCGAGACCACATGTCAAAGATGCTCTGTCCAGCGGCACATTTTACGTCAGTAAAAAGAAAATTTCATTGCCAGAGGCCACTGCTTTTTAATAAGCAGTTGCCCTTTTAAATGGTGAGATAACAGAAACCTGTGATAATTTTCTTGACCTACTTATTCTGACTGGAAATTTCCATTACAGAAAGGTTGGTTTTACCTTTTTTTTTGGTTTAAGTTTATAGGAATATAAAGCAAAAACCTAAAAACTAGAGGAAAGGAAAGGTTGAAATACCATAGAGAGAATAGAGTTTTTTAAGGACTCCGGTCTTATCTCGCTGAATTTCCCTGCAACCTAAGCTTCTTGATTCTTGAATAGAAATTGTATTATTTCAACAGAATAAATCGGAGACCAATTTCATATTCATATATCAAGAAATAAATGTGAAGAACTCAAAAGACAGAGATATTTATTACTTTTTTATTTTGAGACAGGTTCTCACTTTGTAGTTCAGGCTGGTCCTTGAACTCATAGCAGACCTCCCCCCTCTGCCTCCTGAGTGCTCGGGTTACAGGTGTGAGCCACCACACCTGACATTGTGATATGTGGTTATTGGAGATCGAACTTGGGACCTTGTGCTTGCAAGGCAGGTGCTGGAATCACCGAGCTAAATCCTTGGCCCTATTTGTTACTTTGAGACGTGCACCCATCTGTGACCTGCCAGTCACTGTGCTTGGTCTTGGAGGATTCTCGTCTTGCTCATGTGTGCTTAGGGCCATGGGAGAAGGTGCTGAGGGACCCGGGGCCCGCACTGCACAATCCCTCTGGGTCCAGGATGAATTCGATGGCACCATGCATGCTACAGGTCAAGGACTAAGTAGGTCGGAGTCAGAAAGCTTCGTGTAGCCCAAAGAGCAAGGATGCTCTTATAGGACAAGGGTTTTGAATTGTCAGAAAGGAGCTGGGATAATAGGACACTCCTGTAATCCAAGGGCTCTGGGAACCAAAGGCAGGAGGATTACAAGTTCTAGCATAATCTGGACAGTTGAGTGACTTAGCAAGGGCCTGTCTTAAAAAAAAATAACCTTTAAAAAAGTTAAAACAGGCCTGGAATATAGCTCAGTGGGAAGGTCTTGGGCTTAATCCCCAACATCAAGAAAAAGAAAAGAAACCTCGAACTGGCAGAAGGGATGGGTGGGTGGGGTGGGACGCAGGCCTCTCTGGGGAAAGTGTTTCCCCTCCTCGCGTCTCCTCTCTCAGGCTCTGGTCCCAGCAGGCTCCGCTCTGGTCTCCGCCCTCCACCCGCTCCCGGCAGGTGCAGGGGGAGCTGAGCAGGTAGAGGCAAAGCCAAATGAAGCCGTACCTGGAGTGACAGAGCTGCAGGAGAAGGAGCGTGTCCTTGAGACTGACGCCAAGGGGAAGCCAGAGATTTAGGGAAAAATCCATGAAGTCTTGCTTCAGAAAGTGGACCAGAGAGACAGATTCAGGGAGGCGCACGACAGCGTGTCTTAATATATCTCTGATGCTTGTGCATCGGAACGGCTCTGTTCTCAGGCTCATTCCGCAGTTCTGCAAGAAAAGAGCTGGAAATCAGGCAGCGGTCTTCTTCCCCTTTCGCTGCGCCGTTTGACCTCCTGAATATCCCTCCATGTCATAGGGCTGCCAGGCCCAGATCTGCAGTCTACCATCGCAGGTGGTTTATTAGTGTTGTGTTTGGTTTATTTGGGGAAAAATGCTGTAATTTTTCTCTTAATATAAAATAAGCAAAATTCTCTTTGGAAAGTAAGTTTCCTCCTTAAGAAAGCAAGTGGGATACCTGTGGGCAAACATTTGGTAGACCTGAGTTGTGACACGCAGGCTGTGGGCGCGCAGCTCATTTCAGAAGTCTGGTGCCCATGTGTCTTTGGGTGCCGGTGCCAGTACCTGTGCAGAGGGAAGGCTGCCTTTCTCTGCTCCTCTGCAGCCAAGTTGTAAACCTCAGCTCTGGAAAGATTTAAAATCTTAAGGGCTGAAGGAGGGCTGGACCAATCATATGCAGCAACGCCATCCAAGTGCTGGAGTTGGTCTCCAGAGATCGTGCTTTCATTGTGCCATTTTCTTCTAAGAACAGCAGTACTGTTTCTCTTGTTCTGCCTTTGAGGTTCTTGTGGCTAATGCTGGTCTCTCCTCCTCTGGACTCCTTACCTCTCCGTCATTTTCCACAGCCCAGCTCTCCTGTACCGGCGTAGGCAGTGTGATTGAGATGAGCGCCTGCATCAGGAGAGCAGCTCTTCTTGCTCGTCTTGTTGATCCCTGCTGTGACTGGCAGGTCAGATTGTGCAGCTTGTACTAAATGGTGGTCTCAGAGTCAGATCAGTTCCTTAGTTTATTCTTTGGAAATAACTCAAACTTGAGGCAATGCCAGGGAGAACTAGATCCTTTGTATTGAAAATGGGAAAGATAGATAAAATCAACATCAATTACATATGGCCCCTTTGGAAAATTCTGGAATATAACATTAAAAAACGTGTATGAAGAAGTATAATGCAGCTTAAAAATAGAAGCTTTTGAAAAAGAGTCTGAGCTGTTGCTACTGTGGCAGACCTGTAGCAGCAACCTCAAGGCCAGGAAGGAGACCGAGGTGTGCACACACCCTCTCTGTACGGCCCGGCTGCAGGGCCTTTGTGGCCATCGAGCTGTCTCTGCGGTGCCCTGGAGAGTGCCAGGGTGTGCCTGCTCCTGGGAGGCTGAAGCTGCCAGCATCAGACCACCGAGCACTTCTGGGTCCTTCACTCTCTCCTGTTTCCGTCAAACAGTTCTCAGACTGTCAGTGCCACAGGAGACCACGCCGCCAGGGAGCATAGCTGAGCTGGGATATGAGCCCTGGAGCCCAGCCGGGCCCCCACTGGAGTCACAGCACCCCCAAGCCTGGCTACTTCCCACAGGGCAGTTTATGGCTCCTGAAGAAGAACATCAGAGACGGCACACGGCGATGATGCATGTGGAGAACGTCACACGTTCCCGCCAACGGAGCTTCCTGTGTGGCTGGCTCCCATCATGAGGGAGGTTAATCTGCAGAATCTATGCAGGGCCCCTCGCTAGGGCTGGCTCACTGCAGGAACGTGCAGTTTTCTCGACCTGCAGAGTATAAAAATAAGAACTAGCCCGAGGAGCCACAGGTCTTAGATAACATTACACATTCTGTTAAAGTCAGAAACAGACACAATGCTGTGTGCTTCCTTCGGTGGCACAGGAGTGGTTGAATACAAGAAGTGTGGGGTTGGTGAGCAGTAACACTCGGTGTTTTCTGGATTGTTTTATACCCCCACGTCCCCTTCTTCGTGTTTACTAAGAGCAGCACACACTTCTGTCAGTGACGACGCTGGCCCTGCTCGTCCCAGACACGGGCGGTAGGATGCTACCCGCCGTGCGGCTGAGGCTGTGAAAGGTGCTGTGTGAGCAGTGGGGCATGCTTGCTCCCGACCTGGAAGTTGAATTAGGTGGCACGGTGCCCGGCAGACCTCATCAGGTGGTTTATGTGCCCGCAAATCTGTTTCACGTGCAGTTTGAGCTGTTCATGAATTCGGTGAGAGCATCAGCGAGGCTGTGAAAGTATGAAAATGATACCTAAGAAACGGTGCAGAGGCCCACCCCGCTGTTAAAACGTTAAAGACGACTTGTCCATTACGAAAAACAGGTCATCTCTTCAACCACAGAGCCCCAGGGCTGTGCTCCTAGACTGGTTACAGTTTGCCAGTGTCTCCTCTGTGTGCTGATATTCTCAGGATCTAAAGCTCTATTCGAGGGAGGAATAGATACCAGTGCTGTTGATTATTTTGGAGACTCTTTCTAGTGAGTCATTGGAGAGGCTGTCAGTTTTCAAGAAGTCCACCTGGCACCATTACGAGACCACGTCTGAGGCCGACTCCTGAGTAGTGGGTGATCCGAGGGGCGCATCAGAGTCCAACCGACTCTGGACAAGTCCAGCCAACCAGGACAAGACCCAGACTCGGAGAACTTCATAGAGAATTGAATGCTGTGTCCTCTTTGTGAAGGCGGATTCTGTTCTACATGTCAGTAGCAGCGCTCACCTCTGCGCTGTGTACGTTCTCTGCATGTTCACAGAAATCTGGACCTTTCTGTGAGGTCCTTCCTGTAGTTATTCCAGCCATAAGGTCTGCTAAAATAGTAAGTAAAAAGTCCTACGAGATGGCTTTAAATTTATTGATGAAAAATTCACTGATTAGACCTAACCATAACCAAATCATTGAATTTCCAGACCTACAAAGACCAGATACATCTTTAACATATTTTAAAAATGCATGCAGTGGCTTTAGCTTGGCAAAAGCATTTTTATGGAGAGTTTTAAATTTCAAGCCACTGTGTTAGTCGTTTTCTTGTCGTGAGACCCAGTGTACAGCGCTTACAACTTAAAGTGGGAGAGGTTTGTCTGGGCCTGCGTTTCAGCTTGTGCTCAGCAGAAAGGTGCAGCGCAGGATGGAGAGACGGGGGGAGCTCCGGTCTTTACGGTCCCAGTGCCCCCAAAGCCCTGCCCAGGACCATATGAGAATTGGGAGGAGAGCCTAGGTCCAAACCGTAAAAACTGTGAAGTTCTGATCTTAATCCTGAGCGGATTTGGGGGTTCTTAGAACATTTGGAAAGCCAATTTCTGGGTATTTGAACGTGACTTAAGGCGTTCAGCCCCTCTGGATCTTCTACACTCCATCTGAAGCTCCTTTCCCCACAGGGAGAAGAGTGGCCAGTAGATGTTGCTCCTCCTGTGTGCCAGGTGCTGGCCTGATGTTTTACATGTCTTCTTGTTTGTATTTATTTATAGACAAGGTCTTGCTGTGTAATCCAGGTTGGCCTTGAACTTGAGACGATCCCCTTGCCTCAGCCTCCCATGTGCCAAGGTCACAGGCCTGTGCCACCATACCCAGCTATGTGTTCTTATCTAAATCTCCAGTAAGACTATGAGGCAATGCGAGGATGTTACTCCCATTTCATAAAAGAAAACACTAAGTAGCATGCCCAGGCCCTCAGACCCAGCGAGGGTTCGATCTCCAGCGTGGACTCTGCTTTCCTGTAGCCCTGGCTTTGGCCCTGATGGTGGACTATGCACCGGTCTCGCCCTGCTGTAATTCCCTTCTGAATTCTTGTAACCCACTGCAGGAGGGAGCCCTTGTCTCCTCCATCCCTTGTCCCTGTGACTCACATACTGCAAGTGCTGAAGGAATATTTGAGGATAAACATTTGTTTCTGTTTTGCAAGGGAGAAGGAATTCCTATGTAGTAATTTCAAGCTCCAAGAATATGGGCTCTGCAGGGGCTCGGGGGAGCCTTGCCTTTAGTATTTTTTAAAATACCAGGTTTCTAGTCCCCCTGGTATTATCTAATTTTCCACTTGGAGAAAAATTGACATTATAGTTAACTTACATTAAATAGAGTTTTATTTAAAATGTATAGCTCTTCTCGACTATAGTTGCTTTTCATTTCACCCCAGTTGAATACTTACCTTCGGCAAGTTTTTTTTTTTTTTTTGAGACAAGGTCTCGCTTTGTGGTTCAGCCTGGCCCTCAGCTCAGCCTCCAACTCACATCATAGCAATCCTCCTGCCTCTGCCTCCCGAGTGCTGGGATGACAGGCGTGAGCCACCACGCCCGGCACTGTGGTATGTGGTACTGATTGCTGCTGGGCGTGAGTCTCCACACCCAGTATGGTATGTGGTTACCAGTGATCAAACCTGGGTCCTTGCGCTTGCAAGACAGATGCCGGAACCACTGAGCTAACTCCCCAGCCCCAGCAGCAAATTTTTGTGCTGGCTGGAATGGGTGATATTTCTCTAGTGTGTGAAAATGAAGGTGTAAATGAGGCCCCGAATGTATGATAGGTATCGTGAAATAGGAAGAAAATGTTCCAAGGGAAAAGGGAACTGAGGGTGGGGCAGGGCAGGGCAAAGAAGGGAAAGAAGAAATTTGATGGTAAAATCCAAAAAATGTTAACAAAGCGTATATATATGTACGTATATATATATGTACATATATACATATATGTACATATATGTATATATGTATATATGTGTATATATGTATATATGTACATATATGTGTACATATATGTATATATGTACATATGTATACGGAGGAGATGGTTGAAGGGAGGGTAGAATGGGAAAAACGAGAATCAGGATACATCACGTAGAGGTACAGATCTCAATGATAATATGATCACGATGCATATCTAATATGTACCAATAAACTCAATAAAGGGGAAAAGTGAATGAGACAGAGGGCCTGCCCTTGAAGCTTTTGAGTTTATTTGGTGAAACGAGAAAACAGTGATACTGGCAGAGAGAGAAAGAGATGAGAGAAGCCCTAAATTCTTATGGAAACCAAGTCCCAACTGTTGATGTGTAATGTGTTCTGGTAATTAATCACTTAGTCTTAATGTTGAGTTTTAATCCTTGTTACAAGGCTAAGCGTGTTACGCGTGTCTCTACAGCAAGTTCATCTCTGACCGTGAAAGCAGAAGAAGTCTCACGAACAGCCATTTGGAGAAAAAGAAATGTGATGAATATGTGAGTATCATTGAAATTAGTGTGCTTATGTTTTAACCACATACGTTAAGTCAGATGTTTTTAATTCATGTAGCTCAGCATCAAAAGCATAAATCCTATCCTGTGTATTTTTTTCCTGAAACCCATTTTAAAAAATAGTAACCAGACCACTGAGAAAGAGTGCCTTAGATTGTATTTCCATGGTGGTTCCTCACAGTGCGCTCAGAGCTTTGCTTGGTGGACTTCCGTGGAGACTGTTTGCTTCACTGAGAATGTTTATTTCTTTGTTCAGATTCCAGGAACAACCTCGCTGGGCATGTCCGTCTTTAACCTAAGCAACGCCATCATGGGCAGCGGGATTTTGGGACTCGCGTTTGCCCTGGCAAACACTGGAATCCTGCTTTTTCTGTAAGTCTTGACATAACTGAACTTTCTGTTTTAAAACTGTTTTCTGTAGGCTTCTGTTACAACAGTGAAGAAATCCGCAATGTTTCTAAGTAGTTCTTATTTCTTTTTATTAACTACGTTAAGTATCTGGTCCATATTTTTATGTGTATTGTTTGAGAGACTTTTCTAAAATATACCTGATGCTTATAAAAAAGAGGAAAGAGAAAAACTACTTTTTTGTTTGTTTTTTTTTGTAGTTCAGGCTGGTCCTGAACACAACCTTGAACTCACAGCAATCCTCCTGCCTCTGCCTCCCGAGTGCTGGGATTACAGGTGTGAACTACTATCCCCTGCACTGTGGTATATGGTACTGATTGCTGGTGGGCATGAGTCTCCGTGCCCAGTATTGTTGTATGTGGTTACCGAGGGTTGAACCCGGGGCCTTGCACTTGCAAGGCAGGTGTCAGAACCACTGAGCGAGATCCTTGCCTGAGAGAAACTTTTTTTGAGGCAGGGTCTCACTTGTAGTTCAGGCCAGCCTCGAACTCACAGCAGTCCTCCTTCCTCTGCCCCCAAGTGCTGAGATTACAGGTGTGAGCCACCACACCCGGCAGAAAAATCTTTTCATAATAAAAAATACTGAATTAAGTTTTCATAAAAAAAAACAATTTTATAAAACATTTTGAAATAACTTTTTAAAATACTTTTTATTTTTAAATTTTGGTCACTTTGCATCTCAACTAAATGGTTAAAGTATTAATAGTCATTTAATCCAGACAGTTATCACTTTGATATCTGGATCCTTATAGGGCACGTGCTGGGCACATGTGTTTATAGTAAATACTTAAGAAGAGAAGCTTAGGGTTTGGCTACAACAAATGAGCGTTTTTTCCGTCATTCCAAATATGGACATGCTTAGTTTCAGAATGTGTGTGACATTGATTTCTGGGTTTTTTCTTTTTAGTTGTTGTTGTTGATGTTGTTGTTTGTGGCACTGGGAGTCCAACTCAGGCCCTTGTGCTTCCGAGGCAGGCATGGTTGCAATTGAACTAAATCCCTGGCCCTTTAAGTTATTTGTACCATGGTGTAAAAAGGCAATTATCTGATGGCAGTAACAACTCTAGTAGCTTGCTCTTTGGGCCATGTACTACTCTGTTTTATTCTAAACCCTCAACAACACAGTCCTAATGTTTGCTCGCTGTTTCACAGATAAGGAGCTGAGGCATGGAGAAAGGAACTTGTGTTTGAGGTCATCTTGTCACCTCTCTGGGGATTGATTCCCTCCATTGCACTTGATCTGGTGAAGAAACTGGGCCGTTGGTCTTGTAGACTTTCCTGCAGTCTGGACTGTGCCAACAGTAACCTGCACTATGAGCTGTGTTTCTTTAGTCCTGGACCCTGTCTGCCATCTTAGATTCTTTCCTCCAATGTCCAGGACTACTTCCCTGTCTGCTAGGTTCAGGAATGAGGGGAAACAAAGGTCCCCGGTGTGTGGCCTCTCCTGTGGCACTTCACTTGAGGAAGGGAGTTTCTGTAGGATACTAGAACTCCAGCTCTCCAGATTACCTCAAGATCTGATCCTGCCATCCGGGTCGAACCTGGCCGCCATCTTTCTGAGAAAGGGACTGGGGAGAATATCCCAGCATGCATGTTCTCTCAACCCCTAGTTTTCACGGCCGCACTCCTCCCTGCGGAGTGTTCCCGATCCTTCACCCAGGGCCTCTATCTCGTACTGTGCATTGTCTTCAGACTTGTCCAGCAAGGATAGGTGCAGCCTTGTCGCTCTGTGGAGTAGAAGCCTGGTCCGGGGCCCTCGCTTGCCTGCAGGAAGAGTCAGGACACGCATGCATTGTGTTTGAGCTCGGGCCTTGCTTTGTTCCTCGAGCCCAGCAGAGCCACCCCTGCCTTGGGTGCTAAGGTATAAATGGGGCTGGGTCCTCACTCTTCCCCTGACAGCTCAGAATTCAGTTCTGCTACCTTCTCTTCTTCCAAACTTTGTTACTGTTGTCTTCCCTTGTGTTCTTATTATTTTAGCACCTTTACACCTTTAAAAGAATAAAATAAAATCCTCTTATCTATTTACCTAGAGGAATAGAAGTAAATTCTGGTGTCCAGTCTACCATTCCTGGTAACTGATTGATTTTTAATTACACTGGCTCAGGGATAATCGATTTCCTAGTTCATGACTCTTTCGCTCCTTCATGAAGTAAGGAATTGGATAAACTCGACTTTTAGAGTGGAAGGAAGGTTGTCTTCCCTACATAAAACCACTTAGGTCATTTTTAAGTACTTGTAAGGAGTATGAATAGTGAGCACAACTCACATGCTGGGTGATAGCTCACAAAGGTAGTTAGTTACGTAAAGACTCAAATTTAGCCAGGTGTAGGAGCAAGAGGATCAACCTGAGTTTAAGGCCAGCCTGATGTATGTGGCTAGACCCTTTCTCAAATAAGACTCAAATGTAAAAATTTCTCACAGAGTATAGAGTTCTTCCACCCTAGAACAAGGGCCTACTCTGAACTTTTGTAAAACCAGCTGCTTCTACAGCTGCTGAAAGCCAGGGAGCAGTTGGCAGGATGCAGACATTTCATCTGGTGCAGGGCTGCTCTCCAGGCGCCCTGGCCGGCTCCGAGGAGAAGTCCCAAACGGTCCCAGCCTCCTTAGAAACACACCAGGAAGGCTCCTCTGTGTCGCCCCGCGGCTGGTGCAGTCTTCACGGGGCCAGCTGGACACTCTGTGTGATTTCTTCTTGGATGAGTTTGGGCTCATTTTTTTGACCTAACTGTAATGGCTGTCATTTCTGTTTAACACACACCTAACTCAGTGCAGTTCAGCGAGTTCGGCCGTATGGGAAGGACACTTTGGTTTTGCCTTTTCCTAAATTTCTGAGGCTTTGTAATTCCAGACCTTTTGAAGTCTCGTTTTTTATTTTTTAATCTTACTTGAGTGGTTGTGAGAATCAAAAAGATAAAGACACTTTGAACAGTAGCATGCAAGAAAATTTTACTAATCAGTGCCAATCTGAAGGGGTATGAGAGGAGTACATGAGCGTAGGGGTGTGTGTGCGTATGTGAATGTAAGACAGAAAGAGATACAGAGCCCCAGGGTCCCCATAGATAGCGCACATTACATGGTAAGTATTTATTAAAGTATTATGGTTACTACAAGTAGTCACCAGGTAGTGGTTCATATTGATTGCCATGTAATGTTACAGGTAACTGTATGTGCCACTCTCTTAGTTTCCACCTGCAGCACGGGGTGCATGCTAGGTCACTGAGGGCTGGTGAGCTGCCTGAGCTCCGAGACTCTGCTGTGCTGGTGAGTCAGAGCAGCAGGTGTCGGACCCACCAGCATGGCCTGGCTGCAGAGCAGTGGGAGCCAGAGCACCCGCTTCTCATCTGAAAGCAGCCCCACTTTATGAACATGCAGCAGGAGCAAACTACAGCCTTTCCAATGGCTGTTTGTAAGTTAAAGCTTACTTTTTATTTTCCAGTATACTTTAGCTTTATAATCACTTTCTAAAATCATCAGTGTTCCTGAATTCACTTGCTAGGGTTCCGCTGAGAACCATCCGCTTTATTTCAAGAAAGTAGTTTTGCAATCTTGAGCGTGCTAATGTGTGGGTTGCAAATATAGTCAAGTTCTTGGTTATAGCGTGTAGCGTGTGCCTCAAGTATATTGCAGAACCAATAACCCTTCTGAACCGCTCATGCTTCTTCATATGGACTTCTTGGTTTTCTCTCATGTACATTTTGATCCTCCACCCTGCAGTGCTTCAGGAGCTCTTGAACTTAATTTATCTCAGTAGAAGTAACTAAGTTTTTGTTACTAACAGTTAAACACCACTGGACCTGATAGTGTATTCAGGAGGTAGAGGTAAGCAGATTGTGAGTTCAAGGCCAGCTTAGGCTGCATAGTAAGATCCTGTCTCAAAAATGAAGAAGTAGATGAAATAAACACCAAATAATACTAAGTCTATCTTTAGGGAATTGGCTAAGTAATCCTAATTCTATGAAATCGAATACTAGAGTATCACTTAAAAGACATGGCGGCACGTGCCTGTCATCCTAACACTTAAGGAGGCAGAGGCAGGAGGGTTGTAAGTTCAAGTCCTGTGTGGCAGACTTAGTGAGAGCCTATGTCAAGGTAAAAGATAAAGAGGGCTGGGATGTAGCTCAGTGAGGAGGTCTAGGGTTCAATCTCCAGAGACAGAGAGAGGGAGCTATGTGGACAGGTATGGGACATTGCCCAGGAATATTACTGGTGGGAGCGTGTTCGATCTTGGGTGGAAGGAGAACACAGGGAGATGGAGATGGTGTGCACATGTACGTGGTGTCCAGAATATTTCACACGGGCAGGCAGCTGTTAACTAAGTCTAGGGGGAAAGGAGCGATGGAAAGTTTACACTCTTTAAATTTATTTTTGCCATGTATTTTTAAGGGAAAAAACTAGAAGGGAAAAAAAATGGTGCCTAGGGGCCTGGGATTTAGCTCAGTGGCTCTGGCGCCTGTTTTACAAGCACATGGGCTGGGGTTCGATCCCCAGTAACCACATACCATACTGGATATGGAGACTCAAACCCAGCAGCAACCAGTACCACATACCACAGTGCCGGGCGTGGTGGCTCACGCCTGTAATCCCAGCACTAGGGAGGCAGAGGCAGGAGGATTGCTGTGATGTGAGTTGGAGGCTGAGCTCAGGGCCAGCCTGAACCACAAAAGCCAGACCCTGTCTCAAAAAAAAAAAAATGGTGTCTAGAGAACTTAAAAACTAGTACAGTAAGACTCTTTTTCCTCTTCCCTAGGGGAAGCTTGGGAGGATACTCTGGTGTCGATGTTTAGAGCAGATTTAGAATGAAGGGTCAGTTCGGTGCCAACTGCTCCATCTCCTTCCAGATTGCCCCTCCTTGAACTGCACAAACCTCCCCCTTGTGTCACCACAGTGCTTGTTGCTGCCACTTCAGCCCCACTCTGTCTCATCTCTCCTGAATCCTGCTGGTTCGGGAAGGGCCAGATCAGACGCCATCTTCCCCCTAAGTGTCTCTCGTTCTTCCCCGAAGGAAGGCTGATCTCTATTTTCAGCGTAATCTATACCTTTCTAATACGCATTGCTTCTGTTCTTTAGACATATGTTGTACCTTCCCTGTCGAATCCCGAACTCTGCAGATGCAGCACTTATGTCAAATTCTTTTGAGTTCATATCAGCCTCTCTCCCCCTTGCAAGATGGAGGACAGAGTTTGCATACAGCCATTTTGCACTGAAGTCTGCTGAAGTGAATGAATGGGGATCTAAGAATTATACTTTACAAAACCAGAAACAAGGCTTTGGAGCAAAAGAGTAGCCCTCCTCAATGTTATACTTAGGGGAAAAAAGCTCTGAAAGGTTTCATTCACCTTCAAATTCCTAGTGGGTTGTGGCGATGTAATGATAATAATCACAAGGTTGTCACGGGACTTACTGCTTATTACTTATTTTCCAAACAATGCCTTCTTCATCTGAAAATTCAAGCTCGTGCAGAGGCTGTTAAGAAATACCATATGAGGTCAGTATTGCAAAGGGACATTTGTTGTTAAATTGCTGTTTGCAAAAAGTACAGTAATTGTCATTGTCCATTGACAGCAGTTACCTTCATTTTGCGGTAGGTTTGGCTTCAGCTGTTTGAAGGTTTGACTCTTTCTCCTTCTAATATTTGCCTCGGTGGATCATTTGTAATTATCCTACTAACAAAACAATGCAGCCTTTTTATCTATACCACGGGTTTACAAACCAACCAGTAACTAGCTGCACTAGTAGGGATACATTTGACAGCCGCCATTAAGGTCTCTGTAAAACAAGCTCTGTCTGTGCGCTCAGTGCCTTCTCTCTTCAGATCCGGACTTGGTCCTGGTTCCTACGTGAGGGAGAAATAGAGAAGTACAGTCACACCTGAGGGTCACACTGCAACCCTAGCTGTGCATCACAGGAGTTCAGTCGTCATTACCTGGAAAACACATCGGTGCTCTAGCGGAGGCACGTTCTTCAGAGACCGGCCCCGCCTAGCTTTCTGAAGTCTCTCAGCATCTCTGCAGTCGAAATCGGATTGAGATCGCGGGAAGCTTTGCAGTGCTCTGCCTGTTCTCAAGCCATCATTGCTTATTTATTACTCGCTGCGTACTCTAAAACCCCAACTGACATTGACCACTATGATGAATTTGTACCTGGGAGTAACAAATATGATAGTTATGTTATTTCCTGTAAATATTTAAGTTGTCTTCTCCGTGCACTTCTAAGGAAAAGCCACGTTAGGGTCTTGTCTGGTAAAAACACACCAGTTAGCTGAGCACGGTGGTGCGCTCTGGGGGCTGAAGTGGGAAGGTCAAAATGAAAGGCTATGTGGGTGAGTTACCAAGACCCGGCTCAGAATAAAAAGGGCCGGGCGCAGCTCAGGGCCTAGGCCGGGGCGCAGCTCAGGGCCTAGGCCGGAGTGTTAAATCCTCCGCACTACAAGTGTGGGGTGCAGTTACAAAGGAAGTCAATAAGGAAACCCTGCTCTTCCGGATGATCCTAGGAGGTCCACGGAGATAGTCGTATTCTTCTTCCATCTTGTCCATCAGTTACTTGTTTTTAAAATTCTTTGAGTTATGGTCCGTGGTTCCTTAGAAATGATCTGAAGAGACAAGTGCTGTCCTTCAGTTGGCAGGAAAGTTGTTGGCAGCAGAGTCTCTTGTTTGGGAATCGCCACACTGGAAGGAGAGGACTGCCACATTCAGGCTTGCCAGCACTAGAGGCACATGTAGAAAGGACAGCAGCAGCGCCATTGAGTGCTCTATTGAAATTTGCTGGGGTTAGAAGCTTTTCAGAAAAGGGGAAATGGGAAAGTGGTTAGTGTTATACTTACAGCGAGGGCTGATTCTGCTAACAGGAAGAGCTGGCGTGTGTAGGAGATGAGTCCCACCCATTGTTTTTTAAAATCGAGCCCTTATTGCTTAGTTTATGAGTCACCCATGATGTGTCTGATAAGAGTTTCCAAGAATTTAATTCTCTTAGCCCCAGAGAGAGGAATGTGTATGTCCTTGAGTGTTTGTGTGTGTATGTGTTCACACGCCAGAGTCACTTGGTCTCGTTGACGTCGCAGCAGGTTTGTCTTTGCCATCCAAGGACAACAAAAGTCTATGGCTTTGGTCCGCTGTATTTTTCTTAGCTTGTAAGAGACAACCTAACTCTACTGTGCAACTGTAGCACAGCTCAGCCGCATGTTGGCTAGAGCACCTCTTTCACTCACTCTGGACTGAAGGTAGGCCAGCTGTGCAGTGGCAACAGCGGAGAGTGGGTTCCGTGCTGTCCAGAGAGTTGGACTCACAAGCTTAGCTGGAACATTTATAACCTGCAGAGCAGTAGTTGGTTAAACAGACTGGAAAACTGCTCTTGTGTGGCCAGTTGGTTGTGCTTTTGTTCTAGGCCCACAGATTTCACTGTGGGACAGCACATGGTATCAGAGGTACCTCGGAGCACGCGTGCCACGGCTTACAGACCAGAGCCGTTCCACCCTCCTTTTGTTTGACCTATTAGCTGAGAATGCTTTGACTTTCTAAAATGGTTTGAAAAAGAGGATGGTGAGAAGTTACTCACGTTTATGGGCTCTGGTGAGCCTGTTGGAGCTCTTACTGGTGAGGAGTCAGGTACACATGTCAGAGGTCCATCACTGTTAGAACAAACCTATGTATCATCCTGGTTCTATAGCTAGAGAAACTCCGACGCACAGAGGTGAGGGAGTTGCCCCAAAACAGCACTATGTTCTGGGCCAGAGGTGGGTGACAACATGTCTGTTGAATGCTCCTGTTGTGCTTCCAACCTCGGAAGGCTGCCTTGTTGCCATGGAAACAGTGAGGAAGTACAAACAAATGAGACTTCACATCTACCGCTCGACCCTCCAGCACTTACTTCTTTATTGCAATAGCCTGTGGAACTCTTCTGCCACTGAAAAGTTTCTGAGGATCTAGGTTTGTGGAGAAGAGGAACCAGTTATCCTTGTGAAGTGGAAGAAAGGGAACCAGGCCATGTTAACAGTTACAAATGGAGCGTCCACAGAACTCACAGCACTCTACCGCCTGCAGGCAAAACAGGAAGTGGTAGTAGCATGTGGCTTTCTGACTGTTAAGCACTTCCTCATCTCGGCTCAGACCTCCTGCTCACTTTTAACCTAACAAAATGCTGACTAAACCGAGAGGCTCTATTTTTGCCTTCCTGCATGTTTTAGATAGCTCTTTTTAGGGTTTTATTAGATATTTGATTTGGACATTACTGGTGCAGATTTCTTTTTTTAGACAAAGCAGAATAATGTAACCAACAGTGAGGCGGGTTTAAGAGAAATTTTGCACTAAAGAATTTTTACAAATAATCAATCCCTTCTTTCTCTTGGGCCAGGCTTTTAAAACTTTCCTTTTTATTGGGCGTGATGGCATATACCTACAATACCAGCATTTGGAAGGCTGAGGCAGGAAATTGCCATGAGTTCAAGGTCAGCCTGGGCTACGTAGTGAGGCCAAGGCCAGC
>PVIR01025339.1:0-25119 GCA_004026965.1 Petromus typicus | reverse complement strand
TGTGTGTGTGTGTGTGTGTGTGTGTGTGTGTGTGAAGAGATTGGGATCTCTTCAGAAAGCCGTTCAATTATTCCTATGTCTCTGAGTTGTACTTATCTTCCAGCAGATTGCTTAAGATTCTTCATCTATTTTAAGGCATAGTGAAATACATAGGTCTAGACTCAATTTTTTCTTTTTTCTGGTACCAGGGATTGAACTCAGGACCTTGTGCTTGCCAGGTAGACATGCCACTGCTCAAGTACATCCCTGGCCCTTAGACTAAGTCTTCTGCTGGTGGACATCCAACTTTCCCAGCACCATTAAAAAGGCTTTCTTCCAGTGTTCTCTCCTTTGTCAAAGACGAACAGCTGTATGTTCCCGGGGTCATTTCTGTTGCTTCTATTCTGTTCCACTGACCCACATACCTGATTTTGTGCCAGTATCATGCAATTTTAATTACTGTAGCTTCCTAGTGTAATTTTAAGTCTAGGATTGTCATCACTTTTACTACCCAGGATCACTTTTGCTTTTCTGTAGCTCTGTGAGAATGTCACTGTTATTTTGTGATCTTTTTTTTTTTTCTTCTGGTATCAGTGATTGAACTCCGGACCTTGCACATGTGAGGCACTTACTGGAAACAATGAGGTAAATCCCCAGCCTGGCATTGGTATTTTGATTGGAATTGTATTAGATCTGTTTTGGGCAGTCATTTTATGTTGAGCTTTGCCTATCCAAGAACAGGTGATTATCTTCCCATTTTCTGATGTTCTTTACTTTTTCAGATGGATGTAATTTTCATTGTACAGGTCTTTCACTTCCTTAGGTTAATACCTATGTAATTTTTCTGATGCCGAGATCTTGATGTATTCTTGAGAATAGATGGCAAAGTTAATGATACTGTTTTCCTAATAGCCTTTTCAGTGAATTCATTATAGTGAACAGGTATACCATTGATTTTTGTTTTGTATCATGTTACACTGCTGAATTTGGTTACCAACTATAGGAGTAAAGGATCACGTCATTTGCAAATGTTAATTGCTTTCAACCTTTTCTGTATATATCCTTTTTATTTCTTCCTCTTTTTTTTTTTTTAGGTTTTTTGAGACAGGGTCTCGCTTTGTGGTTCAGGCTGGCCCTGAGCTCAGCCTCCAACTCACATCACAATCCTCCGGCCTCTGCCTCCCAAGTGCTGGGATTACAGGCGTGAGCCACCACGCCCAGCACTGTGGGATGTGGTACTGGCTGCTGCTGGGTGTGGGTCTCCACGCCCAGTATTGTTATGTGGTTACCGGGGAATCGAACCCGGGTCCTTGTGCTTGCAAGACAGGCGCCGGAACCACTGAGCTAACTCCCCGGCCCTTATTTCTTCCTCTTAGGACCAATTACAGTTCAGCAGCAGTGCCTGCCTCGCAAGCACAAGGTCCGGAGTTCACTCTCCCATATTGGGGAAAAAAAAATTTAAAAATTTCTTATTTGGTTGCTCTGGAAAATGTTTCAAGACTGTATTGAACAGGACTGCTCATAATGGATATCCTTGTCTTGTTCCTGACTTTACAAGGAAGGCATTTAGCTTTTCCCCTTGAATATGATGTAGGCAGTAGGTTGGTCATAAGTGGCTTTTATCATGTTAGGGTTTATCATGCTGAGATAGATACCTTCAATACCTATCTTCTCTGGGAATTTTATCCTGAATAGATGTTGGATTTTGTCCAAAGGCTTTTTCTCCATGTATTCAGATGATGATTTTTTTCTTTTTGCTTCTATTTAAGGGATCAATTACATTTATTTATTTGCATATGTTGAACCATCCTCGCAACTCTCAGTTGAAGCCCACTCAGTTGGACGAATGATCTTTTTGATGATTTGGTGCACTCTCTTTGCCAGGATCTTGTTATGGATTTTTGCATCTAAGCTCATCAGAGAAATAAGCCTATGGTTTTCTTTTGGCTGGATTCTTATCTGGTTTTGGGGTTAAGATAAAGTTAGTTTCTGAGAATTATTTTGTAATAAGGGAAGTACTCTTTCCTTTTAAATTTCATTAAGAAATCTGAAGAGTATTGAAACCTTTCCTGAAGTTCTTATAGATGAACATATTAATAGTTTTTAAAAAATAGGATGAGTATAAAGTAGCAGAGATAGACACAAGCTATGATCTAACATAGGTGAGAAAGTTCCAAGGAGATAGGATTTTTAGGTGGAAATGTATAGAGAATTACCCTATTTCCTCAATTTTCTTTATGAGCATGAGTTATCAGGAAGTTATCTTTTGTGGGGAGTTTTCAAAAGTCTAGTAAAAGAAGTGTTGAGATAGTTGCAAAAATGCTGTGAACTACTTTACTCCCTCTTACTTGCTGGCTGGCTGGTACTAGGGATTGAACTCAGGGTCTTTACTGTGAAATATACTCTCTTGCCTTTTTTGTTTTGAGACAAGGTATTGCTAAGCTGCCCAGGATAGGCTTGTACGTATAATCCTCCTGCCTTGGCCTACCAACATGCTGGAATTACAGGTGTGCACCATTATTCTGAATTTCTCTTATCTCTTTATTGTAAAAATACATCAGAATTAAATTACCCTGAAATTGCATATGCTGTGTGAATTACAAAGCTACTGGCAGTAATGTAAGATATACATAACCTATTCTAACAAAAACTACCCAATGGGCAATAAAGCTTACAACTGTTTTTGCGGTACTGGGGATTGAACTCAGGCCTTTGGACTAAGCTACATCTCCTGCTTTTGAGACAGGTTCTCATTATGTTGTACAGGCTGATTTAAACTTATAATCCTCCTGCCTCAGCCTCCCAAACTGCTGGGATTCCAGGCATGTATCACTGGGCTTGACTATAAATTTCTTATACACAGAAGTATTTTATAATTTATAATTAAAACTATGGCGAATTCTTTCTTGGTTTTGGCTAAGATCAAGCACAGTATCTGTTCTTATCAGTTTAACAAAATTATGGTGAAAAGTTTGTTTGTTTAAAAAAATGTCTGATTGGGCCAGGGATTTAGCTTGGTGGTTCCGGAGCCTGCCTTGCAAACCCAAGGGCCTGGGTTCAATCCTGTAACCACATAGAACAACGCTGGGCATGGAGACTCACACCCACAAGCAATCAGTACTACACATCACAAGGCAGGGCATGGTGGTTCACGCCTGTAATCCCAGCACTCGGGAGACAGAGGCAGGAGGACTGCTGAGTTTGAGGCTGAGTTCAGGATCAGCCTGAACTCCAAAGTGAGACTCTGTCTCAAAAAACTTAAAAAAAAAAAAAGGTCTGCTTGTATATAATTCATTTTTCTAGTAAGTCTAATTTAAATATTAAAGTAATGAACCATTACTTGTCACTGATAGGGATTACTTACCATATCATAAATGTTAAAATATAGCTAATTCTTAGATATGTGACAAGCCCATACCTTTCCACTACTTTCTGTGATGTTAGAGAAGCATTTATCATCATCATTTGACAGTTATAAGATCTGAGGCTCAACGCATGACTGCCACAGTCAAGTTCTGGAAAATGTGGAGCCTCACTTTATCAAAACCTAAAAACAAAGTTAAAGAAGATCATACCTAAGGGCTCATCTAGAATAAAATTCCCCATTCTTAAGTAATTTCAATGTCTTTAAAATTCTTCCTCACTACCTCCTGGTGAAGCTATCAATGAAAGGGCCGAAAGGCGCTTAGAAGGATGGTGAGAGAAAAGTTTAAGTTGATTTACCAATTCAACTGGTAGGAAACGTCAAATACTAAAAATTATGAATAATCATTACAAATTTCTTTGTAACATAGAAGAATCTAAAAACAACTCGATCTTTATAGCTAAGAATAAATCATGTGAAACCTGTTACATTTTATTTGTTAAAAATGAACAGCTTCAGAATAGAGCTAAATGTAACTTTTCCAAAAAACACCAAAAAGTACAGGGTGAAGCACCTCCTCATTAAATACAAACTTTCACTTTGTGATGCACTGCATCAATGTTCTGGATATACCTTGATGCAAAGAAAATTTTAAGTTGCATCCTGTTTAAGAAAAATATTTAAGAACTGAACAAGGATGACTATACCACATTCCAAGAAAAGAAGTATCCCCCCAACAAAGCATATTGTTCTGCTTATATACAACATGCTAGCACTCAAGAGTTTTAATTTAGTTTTACCAAACGCAAAATTTACTTTAAAAGAAAATTACAGATGCATGAATTGCAAAAGTTTAATATACCAAAGACACTTTGCTATTTGATGCACTGAATGTCAATATTTGGAACAATTTTTAAGGTCTTTAAAAAATGACATTAACAACACCTCTGTATAGTATTATTTAAAGTAAGATGAAAATGAAAACTGTTTTATACTATATTTTCAAAAACTGTTCTAAAGTCAGCATATTCGTGCTCAGTTATTTCTCCTTTGCTTTAAAATAAGCTACCAGTAATTCCAGGCAGTCTAAAATGTATTATTCTTGGATCAGATATTCAGTATTCATATTTGCAAAAATGTTTTGCAATGAGTCCTTGGCCTCTATGAAAAGATTTAAATTGCTAAGAAGAGCTAGAGTTTATTTTCAAATTCTGTGACTGGGTTCCAATAATCCCCTATCAAGTACTGGCAAAATATCAGATATTAAGGATCAGATTTCTTTGGTATAAACATGGAACTGTTACTGATAGCTTTCCATGGTTAGCATAAACCAGTAAGTAACCCAAGAAAGGCAAAAAACAATAAACTCTAGTAAACAATGCAAGGTAGGTAGGGGTGATAATGTTTTGTTTTACAGAAAAAGTCAACCAACACTAATACTACAAGCCAGAGAAACAAAACCTATTTAGAAATGTGAACATTGTAATAAACCCAAAAGTCAAGCTTCAAAATGACCAAACTTGTTACTTTTCAGCTGGAATATTCTGATATATTTTTGCATTTTACTGCGATTTGTAGTATATAACATCTGAAGATTCTCAGTACTATCTTGGCACAACAAACTAACTCCTCGCACCTCTCCAGAGTACAGGACGAGCTCTTTCTCCCCTGAATGCCTGAACTTTATGTCATACAAATAATCTGAATGGACGGTATACAACAAAGGTTATAATGTAACTCTATTGTAATTTTACACATTTTTTCCTTTGTGACTTTTTTTCTCTGGAGCTATAAATTATTTAATTTAGCAAGCTTATAAATTTGAACTTCTTGAATAATAAATTGTAAGACTGTAAGGCTATTAATTTCACTATCAAAATATCTAAGGGATTCAATATATTTTTAAGACGAAAATTCTAAATAGCAATTGAAGAAGAATCTGCAGACACTAGACTCAAGACTACACTAAATCCGGACTGAATCTATGACCTCAGTTTAGAAGATTTTCACCTAAGTTTCTGTTCCTTCACCTTGCTTCTTCCTTGCGTGCTTTCTTCATTACTAAATACAAACTGTCAGCATTTTACACTGGACTTCTCCAGTGTCCTACCAGATAACTCTGTAAGCATGCACTTACAGCATACATCAATATTTTAAACCAAGACTAATGCCGAAAACCATTTATCTTGTTAAAAGTTAGTACTAGAGATTTACAACTTCCAGGGTCTAATTTAACACCACCTGAAAAATAAACCATATACCAGATAGTTCCATTAATCTTAAAAGCCAAAACTGGAATTTCTGTAAGGTTTTTAAAAATGTGTCTAATGAAGAAAAGGTAACTTCACTTAGTACATCAACACTTTAAAGGATAAGTGACAACAACAAAGGGACCTACTCATATTACAGAAGACAAAGTTTTACTGTGGCAACGTCTAAAAATGGGCAAAGGTGATAAGATCCTAAATATCACTATCATAAAAATAATCAATTTCTTTCTTTCTGTCTTCCATCTGCTGTATAAGGAACCAAGGAAGTCAACAGAAAATTGTTCTGTCTGGGCCAACCATGAAATCTCTAAGAACAGATAGGTATATTCCCTGTTACCTTTCAGGGTATTTTTTCATACGTTTAAAAAAAAAAAAAAAAAACAACTTCAAAAATAAGAGTTATTTAGCCTTGTGGATATTTTGAAGTAAAGTTTCTTAAATTTCTGTGATGAATTCTTCAAGCAATTCAACTTTTCAAAGAGTCATCACTCAAAGGGTCCTTTGACATAGGATCTATCCCACAGTGACAAAGCGGCTTCCTCCCTTGTTGTATGTGAGTGTGGCTCTTTGTTCCTTCAGGATCCCAAACCGTTCATTCAAAGTCATCCCTGTCTATAAAAGAAAAAAAAACATTAACAACTTGGCTGAAAGCCATATTTGCTTTAGAATAATCTTATGATTAATAATGATTAATAATGACAATAACTAACATGTCCTGAATACTAAGGTGAAAAAAAACCATACATAATAGATGAGGTTTAAAAAGTTCAGAGTAGTTACTTAAGCTGCCTACTAACAGCTCCTGACTCATAATCCCTACCTCATGCCAAGAATATAGCTCAGTATAGACAGCTTGCCTCACATGCATCAGATCCTGGGTTCAATTCCCAGCATCACCAGGAAAAAAGAAAGCTATTTTAACTTGGAAGTAGTTCTAAACAAATTTCTGAGTTTACTACAGAAATAAGAAAATCTGGTTTTCAATTAACAATTGAAAAGTACTAGCAAAGTACTAGCAAAATGACCACAGTAACAAAATAAAAATTTGCAAAATAAATTTGTCTCATTTGTGTGTGTGCTAACACTAGTGACTCTACCCAGGGCTTTGCACAGGGCTGCATCTGCACACCAAATATGATCAAATTTATGTCTATACTTCTTATCGTCAATTCCAGATTCTTACTTACAAGGAAGCACAAGAGCCCGAGTTTGATCCCTGCAACCGCAAAAACAAAACAAAAAACTTGACTCTTGACTACTAGAGACTAAAATTTGTAATTGTTCATAAAATATCTTTAATTACAATTAAAAACAATTTTAGTGATTTCCAAGTATAAATTTGAGGTCAATCTGGCACCACAGTGAGATGCCTAAAAAAAAAAATTAGAAGAGAGTGAGGCTCTAGCTGAGTGATAATAGCACTTGCCTAGTGAGACCTTGGATTCAATCCCCATAACCACACAATACACAAAATGCTGTATGAGTATGCTGAATGTTGTGAAAAAAAACATGAAGTATTATACAATATGGATGAACCTGGAAAACATTATGTAAGTGAAAGATGTTAGTCACTAAGATGATATATTTTATGATCTAATTTACATGAAATGTCAAAATGGGCAGTTTATAGACTAGAAACAGATTAATGAGTACTCAGAATTGAAGAGGAAAGGCTTTAATTTGCTATACTACAGTATTTTATTAAATATTTAAAATAAATACATAAAAATTTTAAGAAAATATTGTCAGTGAATAGCCCAAAGAAATACAGATAGGTTTTTTTTTACCTGTTTTCCAACACTATTTATGTCAAACTGTAGGGGGACACCTTTAGGAACTTTCTTTACATCAGACTGATCCCGTTTTGTCAAGAATGAGGGCACAGCAGTACGAGTTAATCGTGGTTTCTGAGTGCTATTAGGAAAAAAATAATAAATTCGCTTAACAACCAAAATAAAATCATTTGGTGCTTAAAATGTCTTGACTTGTACATATGTTCAAATGTGTTAAAACCTACTTTATTATGTTCTTTAAAAAAAGACTCTGAGGCTGGGGATTTAACTCAAGTGGTACTGCACCTACCTTGGAAGTATAAGGGCCTGAGTTCGATCCTTGGTATTGCAAAAAAAACCCCAAAACAAAAAAAACTTCTGACTTTTGACTACTATTCTAGAGACTAAAATTTGTAGCTGTTCATAGACTATTTCTAATTATAACTAAAAACAATTCTGGTGAGTTCCAAGTCTTCATTTTCTAAAGTAAAGTAATCTATAAAATCTTAAGAGAACTATACTACACTATTTTCATTTCAATCATTAAAATGGCTGGCAAGATCAGACACTCTATAAATTCAGAATGTTTACAGTACAATAAATATAATGCAATAGTAAAGCCAGTAAACTAGCTTTTCTAGTTAAGAGAATATATAGGGGCCTAACAAGAGAAGACACATCTGTATGATCTGACAAATGAAGATATCCAAAATATAGTAGGGTGAATGGAAGAAAAATATATTAAGTATAGTATTACCTCATTTATTATCAAATATATATAAAAATGTACAATTATTTGTCACATATGCACATTTTCTTAAATACATAAAATAATTTTTTTTTTTTTTTTTTTGAGACAGGGTCTCACTTTGTAGTTCAGGCTGGCCCTGAGCTCAGCCTCCAACTCACATCACAGCAATCCTCCTGCCTCTCTGCCTCCTGAGTGCTGGGATTACAGGCGTGAGCAACCACACCTGGCCCTATGGTATGTGGTACTGATTGCTGCTGGGCATGAGTCTCTACACCCAGTATTGTATGTGGTTACAAGGATCGAACGTGGGTCCTTGCACTTGCAAGACAGGTGCCAGAACCACTGAGCTAAATCCTCAGCGCCATAAAAGAATTTTTTAACATAAAAGTTAAAAGACTTTTGAGGGGGCAAAGGATTTAGCTCAAGTGATACCACACCTACCTTGGAAGCACAAGGGCTGGAGTTCAATTCCCCAGTTCCACACACACAAAAAACAATTTGTTAAAAGAAAGTTACATGAATCAGAAATCAAAGGAATCTTACTCTTTTTGGTACTAGGGATTGAACTCAGACCCTTATGCTTGTTCCTTTAAACAGGCGCTAAAACCACTGAGCTAAATCCTTGGCCCCCTAGGGAATCTTTTAACTATGTTATTTTCAATCTGTACCACAAATATTACTTTTATTCTTATATCTCACTGTATACTTTTCCTAAATTAAAATTATGGTAGACATTGTCACGGATTCCCCTAAAAACAGCCCTTCTCACTTCAGACATACTTAACTTTATCTCAGATATCAAACTCTAAGCACAAGTCCAATTATCTTATATAGGAAGAGGTTACAATTTTTTACAAAAGAAAAAAAAAAGACTTACACTGGGCACTGTACTGCTCCAGGATTGTCAATGGACACAGTCAAAATTCCTCCATTTGTAGTAGAAGTACGCCACCTATAGTTTTTAAAAAAAACCAAAACCCCCACAAATCTCATTAAAATGGGAGTTTACAAATACTACTTTATAACCCACATAAAAATATGCTGACTTTACAGGTCTCATGTTTATTTTGGTGCTGAGGGCTGAACTCAGGGCCTCATACATGGTAATCAAGTATTTTTTCCACTGAGCTACAACCTCAGCCCTAATACAGACATTTATGTAAATGCCATTATGTTTTCTTGGCTTTTATAAAATATTGATACCCAGACCCTGACACAATGAATTAATCAGCATACTAAGAACTGAGCGCTTAAATATTTAAAATCTATTTCAGTATAGTAAAAGTTAAATACAGAAGGGATTCTAGTAAAACCTAACAACAGTCTTTCACCCTACTGGTCTCCTTCCATTCCCACTCCCCAGAAGTAGTACTTCTTAACTTTTTCTGTTTTTATTGCTTGCTGGTGACTTCTCATTAAAAAACAAACAAACAAAAAAACTTATTAGAGAAATATTGCTGAATAAGATAATTATACCATCTAAATATTAAACACTAAAACATTTTGATGGTTATATCAATATTTTACTTTCATTGTATATTTAAATCTTTTTATTTATTTTTATTTATTTTTAATTATTTTGAGACAGGGTCTCGCTTTGTAGTTCAGGCTGGCCCTGAGCTCAGCCTCAAACTCATATCACAGCAATCCTCCTGCCTCTGCCTCCCAAGTGCTGGGATTACAGGCGTGAGCCACCACACTGTGGTATGTGGTACTGATTGCTGCTGGGCGTGAGTCTCCACACCCAGTATTGTATGTGGTTAACCTGGGGATCGAACCTGGGCCCTTGAGCTCGCAAGATAGGCGCTGGAACAATTGAGCTAAATCCCCAGCCCTCAATGTACATTTAAATCTTTATTTCTTCTCGTATTGTTCCTTGTCCCCTTCTACTTGGTACAAAAGGAGGATGATAGTCCCTCTAATCCTTTTTTGCCACTCTGCATCTTCCACTGTCAGTTCTACTTTCATATTTACAGTAACCGGACATTCACATGATACTCCGTCTCTAAATAACTACTTTATGCCAATACACAGGTTAATTCTCAAAGTTCAGAGCAAATCAGCATTTAATTATAAAACTGCTATCATATCAATACTATTCATTGTAGAATCTAATAGGTTACAGTTAAATCTCCTCCTACAGTTTCCAATGTTCTACCTTCTGTGCTAAATAATACTGCCAGCATCAGGTTCAAATACAGAAGTTTCTTTTTTTTTTTTTTTAAGGTTTTTTGAGACAGGGTCTCGCTTTGTAGTTCAGGCTGGCCCTGAGCTCAGCCTCAAACTCACATCACAGCAATCCTCCTGCCTCTGCCTCTCGAGTGCTGGGATTACAGGCGAGAGCCACCACGCCCGGCACTGGTATGTGGTACTGGTTGGCGCTGGGGTGAGTCTCCGCACCCAGTATTGTTATGTGGTTACCGGGGATTGAACCCGGGTCCTTGCGCTTGCAAGACAGGCACCGGAACCACTGAGCTATATCCCCGGCCCCCTAAACACAGAAGTTTCTTTTCTTTCACTCTGAAAATTATGCCCCAGTGTACTTAGATCATATCATAATCAAATTTTATGTTTTCCAAAAGGTAGCCATAGCTTTAGTTTAATCCGTATCAGATCACATTAATTAAGAGTATTTCAACTGGGCCGGGGATTTAGCTCAATGGTTCCGGCGCCTGTCTTGCAAGTGCAAGGATGCGGGTTCGATCCCTGGTAACCACATAACTATACTGGGTGTGGAGACTCACACCCAGCAGCAACCAGTACCACATACCACAGTGCCGGGCGTGGTGGCTCACGCCTGTAATCCCAGCACTCGGGAGGCAGAGGCAGGAGGATTGCTGTGATGAGTTTGAGGCTGAGCTCAGGGCCAGCCTGAACTACAAAGCAAGACCCTGTCTCAAAAAACCTAAAAAAAAAAATAGTATTTCAACTCATACCTATAGTGACAAATGTGGATTTTTAAGACTTATTGAGGAGCACAGGAGGAAAAGATTATGCCAAAGGAAAAAATGTTTTATTGTTTTTAAAGATTTACAAATATCCTGAGAGATACTAATTTTTTTTTCTATTGATGCCCGAGTTGGATTCATTTATATAAAAGCAGATACAAAGAAAAAAAATAGAAAGAAAAATGTTTCTTTTATTAAATAGGTAATAAAAAATAAGGTAATTTAATTGGTGCTAAAAATGTTTTAACATTGGCATAAAAACTCAAATGTTTTGGGGTTGAAAACAACAAAAGCAAAATAGGATTTATTTACTTTGGGTTTAATTTCATCTTGGGTACTTTTAATTTCTTTCAGACTACAGCACAAGGTAATTTGGATGGTTAGCATTCTCTGAATTTTAAAATGACATCTTGAAAAACAAATTGACTTACTGACGAGTTCTCTTTGCTACTACATCGTCTAGCAGTTGTTCTGTGTTCAACTGGGCCTGAACCTAAAGGGAAAAAAAAAGTAGTAGATCCCATAAAAAGTAGAGGACTTGAATTTAAGAAGCTATCATGCACTGTAACCTTATACCCCAGTATGGCATATGCATGAGTGCAGCAGAGGGGTCTGTGTTGTTCTGCCAACATGTTTCTGATAAGGTTCTAATACAGGAGCATTAGAACAAGTGGCAAATACAATTTACTACTTAAAAGTACCATTTAAAGTATTAGAAAAAGGTGCTACTGACAGCAAGGAATAACAGCGAATAGAAAAACTGAGGCAGAACCAATCTAGTGTCATGTTTTCCACATCCCTACTTCAACCACGGGCCATGCCTACAATTACTACTTAAAAGTGACTGCTCAGGATCTTCTTTGGGCTAAAAGACAAGACACATCAATAACAAAAACACCAAGGTTTCTAGTACCTTCAGACCTCTTCGGAAAAGAAAAGTTGCCTGGCGAGTATCTTTTTGATGGCTTAATTTATTTCCACTCCTTGTAAAATTAGCTGGAATGTTATTTCTGTGAAAAAAACACATGATTTCATGAGTATTCTCAGCCACTTTTCTTTCAAACATCTTGAGGAAAAAATAAGAAAAAACAGTTAAATCCACAGGGTGACAACCTGATAAGCATGTAACACAATGGTTTCCTTATTTACAGTAAAACTACTGAGAGCTGGTTTACTGTATCTCTCTGTATATAATGATATGACCTGGTTAACTGTGAATCTATATTCCAAATACATTCAACTCTAATATGCCACATAACATGTCTTCTGAAGGCATTTACAATATCACATTTTTAATGTTATTTCCCATTCCTAAGGAAAACAAATTTACAAATTTGTTTATAGGATTGGTATAGAGAAATTCATACATGTACACATTCACAATCAACATGGAAAACAAAAATACAGATTTGAATAACAACCTCTTTCTCTTCCTAAGAAACCACAAAGAAACACATTCTTCCACTTTTATTCTGTCATGCACAGAACTATGCACTCTTCATAATGTTTGACTTGATTTCACTACTTCCTTTCAATTTCCTAGAGGAAGTTACAAAAAAACAAAAATATTGTATTTACCTACTACATAAGTAAGTACTTAATAGGTAACTTAATCTTCCAAGCTTATGAAGATCCAAATGCAAAATTTCCTATAAAGCCGACAAACATGCATATTTCACATAAATCATAGATAATCTGAGAAGGTCCCTCTCATAAATGACACTAACAAGTGATGTCCAAACATGACAGTTAAGTAAAATGGCATTTCATTTATAAAAAGACTTCATTCCAAGTTTTGTTTGACTTTGGATTATCTTCTATAAGAGAGAAATGATGCTTGAAAGTGAAATAAGGTAACTTCGCACCTTGTCAGCTTCCTTTTTCTACCTTATTTGCATAGAGAATGGAATGCACAAGTTTTTGGTTTTGTTATGTCTTTCAATTTAGTATAAAATAATTTCAGCTTCTGAAACATTCCTGCACAATTTGTTCTAGTTTGCTTTATCCACAGATCACCTATACTGAGATTCCGTGTTTTAATTACAGCCACTGAGACTGAGTAATTCTGCTTTCAGAATTCCCAATTTTGAATAATTCTGGTTGAGGTGTTAGGATTTTGCTATTTTATTCTTATGTCAAGGTAGGTAAAGATGGAGAATGGTGCCTTTTTAAAAAAAGTTTATAGGAAGCCTGTGGCACATGCCTGTAATCCCAGCTACCTGAGAGACTAAAATATGAGTAGTGCAACTCTGAAGGCAGCCTGGACAACTTAGTTATTCCCTGCCTCAAAAAATAAAATATTATCGGGCCGGGGAGTTAGCTCAGTGGTTCCGGCGCCTGTCTTGCAAGCGCAAGGGCCCGGGTTCGATTCCCCGGTAACCACATACCATACTGGATGTGAAGACTCACGCCCAGCAGCAACCAGTACCACATACCACAATGCCGGGCGTGGTGGCTCACGCCTGTAATCCTAGCACTCGGGAGGCAGAGGCAGGAGGATTGCTGTGATGTGAGTTTGAGGCTGAGCTCAGGGCCAGCCTGAACCACAAAGTGAAACCCTGTCTCAAAAAAAAAAAAAGAAAAAAAAAACCTAAAATAAATAAATAAATAAAATATTATCTTATACTTGAGCACTTACTTTCTGTTTAACTGGTTAGGTCTCTTGAGAACTGCAGCTGGTTTTCTTTGGACTTCATTTTGTCTCAGAAGGTTTGCTTTCCTTTTTAACACTGGAAAATATCGTTCTATATTCTTTCAGAAAGCAAGCAAATATTACAGTCAGTTTGTTTTTGTTAAATATCCTACTACAACAAACATTTCTGGTACAGAATGGACAGATGTTGACAACTACTTGGATGTGTCCTGGGGGGAGACTGAGAAACTAAAATGACAACTTCCTTAGTGATTGAAAAGACTACATTGAGCCTGGGGATTTAGCTCAGTAGTTCTGGCGCCTGTCTTGCAAGCGCCAAGGACCCAGGTTCCATTCCCGGTAACCACATACAATACTGGGTGTGGAGACTCACCCCCAGCAGCAATCACTATCACATACCACAGTGCTGGGTGTGGTGGTTCATGCCTGTAATCCCAGCACTTGGGAGGCAGAGGTAGGAGGATTGCTGTGATGTGAGTTTGAGGCTGAGCTCAGGATCAGCCTGAACTACAAAGCAAGATCCTGCCTCAAAAAAGAAAAGAAAAGACTACACTGTATTTAAATACCAGAGGTGATCAAGGTTTTCATATCTACTGCAAAATGTGACTTTGGAACTCAAGGAAAAAATCAGAGAGGAAGAGAAGTGAATTATGAAACAAGTTATATAGACATGATTCTTAAGTGTTCTGATTTGGGTAAGGTCTATGTGTTCTCCCCAAGGTTCATATGTTCAAGGCTTGGTCCACAAGGTAGCACTTTTGGGAAGCTCGTAAAATATTTAGAAGCTACGGCCTAGTGAGAAGCCTTTCAGTTAATGGGGACATACTGCTAAAAAGAAATGTGGTAGTCTGGGTCTTCCTCTACCATTTCTGGTCATGAGGTAAGCAGCTTCCTCTGCTACATTCTCCTCCATGATGTGCTTACCTTACCAGAGGTCCAAAGCTATGTGTACCCCTCCAGATTTTGAACTGGTACCTCCAAAACAATGGGCAAAAATAAATTTTTTTCTTTGTAAGTTAATTCTGCTAGGTATTTTGTTACAGTAAAAAAGCTAACACACTAAGAGGAGGGATATGAGAGCCAAGTTCCAAAATAAATATGAAAAAATACACAAGGAAAGTTGTAAGAACAAAATAATTGGAATAGAAAGAGAAAAGAAGAATATTCAGTATAATAAAATTCACAATGCTCATAATCCCAACATCTGGGAAGCTGAGGAAAGACAATCTAGTTTGAGTCCAGTCTAAACAATTTAGCAAGACTCTGTCTCAAAAAATAAGGAGGACTAGGGATATAGCTCCCTGGGTTCAATCCCCACTACTGCAATAAACACACACACAAGTACATGATATGTGCACTTTTCCTTCCTCCACGTATGTAAAATGAATTCACCATTAAAGCCTAATTCATGAAGATGTCTCAAATCTTTGACCATATGGACCATATCTCATACTTTACTGAGTCTCCTATTACCTTAAGCATATGAAAAGTGCTTAATAAATATCCACTGATGAAATAAGATAAAAAAATAAAAAATGTTCATTTTCATGAGTATTTAGAAAAGAAGTACATTTAAAAATAAGGACAAAAGATATTGAGAACACAGGAGAAAAACTACAAGGTCAGACTAACGACATATTCTAAGCTTTGGTGAAAGCTTCTCTTAGATGCGGTTGTCACACGTGATGTATTTGGCACATTACAATCACGTGTGACAACATAAATGTTTTATCTTAAGTTTACTAAGCATACAGACTTTTCTTCCTCGTATTCTCTAAATAATATATAATAGTAAACAATATACTATTTACAGTTTATTAGGTATTATAAGTAATCTAGAAATAAGTTATACACAAAACACTCTGCCATTTTATACAAGAAGCTTAAGCATCTGCAGATTTTCCTACGAGAGGAATATCCTAGAACCAATTCCCCACAGATATGGAGAGATGACTGCATTTGGGAAAGTGGAAATTTGTGTACTCTTCATGAATGGCAATTTTTTTAACAGTTATTAAATGCTCATATAACCCCCAAGTGCTACAGAGCAATATTCTATAATGCTTATTCACAAAGACATTAGTACAAATAAGGGAAAGGGTCTCTATCCAGGATTAAACCATCATCCTACCTTGTCACTCAGAGGTGGACGATTCATAGGACTAACTCCTTTTCGAATTCCAGTTGCTTTTCTAGCTGCAAGGCCAGTGATAACTCCATAAGGACGTCTCTTCCCAGGCATTACTTTTCCTCTCCGGCTCAAACTAGTTTTACCAAAACCTAAAGAATGAAAAAGGAAGAAACAATATCAATTTAGGAATACAAATGGAGAGTCACAGGATACTCTTTATTTTTCAAATAGGATGCATATGTAGTTTAAGAATTCATTTTTATTATTTATATATTATTTTGAGTAACATAAATAATCTATTTTTAAACAGAGAGTACACTGCACTGGGAAGAGGTCTTGGTTACACTGGACTACAAAGTAACAGATGATCAACACATCTCCACACCAACTACACCTTCTGCCATGATGTTCTCAACAGGAAATCTGGACCACACCTGTGCAATATGGTAGTCACCAACCATATGTTGCTATTGAATACCTGAAATATAACTAATGTAAATTGTGATTTTATAAAATGTAAAATATTAATGATTTTATATTAATTATATATCACAAAAATGATTTATAGTAGTATTTCATTTCTAGAGAACTGCATATTCGTAACTGCACAATTCAGGAATCAGCCTGCATTCCCACTATCAAGTCTTGTTTTGGTACTAGATTATTTCAATATTTCTCCTTCCACATTTCTTGGTATGTGTACATATGTATGTATGTATGTATGTATGTATGTATGTATGTATATATGTATATATTTTTTGCAGCACCAGGGATTGAACTCACAACCTTGGGTTTATAAGACAGGTGCAGTGCCACTAAGCTAAATCCCCAGTTTAACATTTGTGAAACTTATCACAACTTTTTTTTTTTTGAGATAGGATCTTACTTTTGTAGATCAGGCTGGCCCTGAGCTCAGCCTTGAATTCACAGCAATCGTCCGCCTCTGCCTTCCAAATGCTGGGATTACAGGAATGAGTCAGCAGGCCCAGCACTGCATATGTGGTGCTGATGGGCGGGAGTCTCTATGCCCAGTATTGATGTATGTGGTTACCTGGGATCAAACCCGGACCCCTGCACTTGCAAGGCAGGCACCAGAACCACTGAGCTAAATCCTTGGCCCCACTACAAAATATTTTATACATTTTAATGTCAATTACAAAAAAAAGGTTCCTTCCAATAATAATTTTCATAGTGTCAGTCATGGCATTGTAGAAATCTATTACAGTTTAAATTACTATTTTTCATCAGCTACATCCTCAATTATTAGTTCTAATGGTTCTTCAAATTATTTTCTTGAGGTTTCTTTTTTCTTTTCCCATGATGCTCAGGATTAAATCCAAGTCCTCAATGATGCTGAGTCTATACTCTACCAAGCTTCACTACTAGTACTGAATTTTTAAAACTTTCTTGGAATTTCTGAGCAACAATTGTGCCATCCACAAATCATAGCTATCTCTCTTTCAAAAAAATTACACCTTAAATTTTTAGTTTCTTAATGTAACAGCCAGGAATTTCAGAAAATCATTCCAAGTAATAATAGCATTCTCATCTTCAAGAAAGTTTCATGGCTAAAACTAAAGTTAAAACAGCTTTCTGTTCTTTCAATTTCTCAGTAGTATGAATCTCTAATAAAGGGATAATAGCATATGTCATTCTCTAAGTTACCTAACTCTTGAACCTTTTTTGCATAGTGTACCTAGTTACTAACTCTGAGACCAGAGTTCAACAAGACCGAAAGAAAGCCCGGTTAGGCTGTGATGACTGAAACACTTATCAATTCATGGCTTGAGGGCTTCCAATCCAGCCTTTACTACCTTGCCTTTGCAACTGCAACAGTGCTTTGTCAAGTAGCATGATGCCAAGCTTTGTCAGCAGAGGGCACAGGACAGATTCTGGAGAAAAGGGCTTTTCCAGATCTCATGAAGCCTTCTCCCATGTAGAGCCTCCTCCCTTGTGAAGCCTGCATTACTGGATGTAGTGCAGCACATCCAGTGACAATCCTCAACCACACCAGCTACACCACCTACAGACAACATTGCAGTGAGTTCCATCAATACAGCACCTCAGCAAACTTCTCCACCACCCAGGGCCATGGTTTTACCCTTTTCCAACAAAGCAAGAAGGTGCAAGAGTTGGGATTTCTCCCCAATTTGTTCCTTTCTAGGTGCTCTGCCTCAATCCTACAGGTATTGCTACTAATTTTATAATCAGAAAAAAGCAAAGAATTAAAACACTCAAATTTTTTTAGCTAAGTGTGATAGCATACCTCTGTAATTCCAGCACTTGGTAGTGTGAGGCAAGAGGATCAGTGTGAATTCAACGGCCATGTAGAAATTTCAAGGCCATTATGAATTACCTATTAAGACCTAGTCTCAAACCAAAAACAAATAAATTTTTAAAATTAAATTACTGCTCTGTGTAATTTTCTTTTAAAATTATTGAACTTATACATTAACTCAAATCTACAATTTGCTCTTTTTGTGTTAAATAATGAAACAACTACCATTTACTCTGCTAGGAACTGTGTGAAATAATATGCACAAAAACTGAAGGAAGTAGACTCTGAATGCATCAATTTTGCAGGTGAGAAAAGTAAGGCAAAGATTTCTTTTTGACACAAGGTTTCACAATGTAGTTGAGGCTGTCCCTGAACTCTCAATGATCCTCCTGCCTTAGCATCCCAAGTGCTGGGATTATAGGTGTGCACCACCATGGCCTGCTCTGAACAACTGATTTCATAGAGGTCACAGAAAATAGCACCATCATCATCTAAGTGCAGGTATTTATGGCTCCAAAAACTAAACTTCTTCTAACTAACTTCTCTAAATTATGATATAAAAATTAAACAGTAACAGCTGGATGTGGTGGCACACATCTTTAATCCCAGTACTCTGGAGGCTGAGGTAGGATGAGCACAAGTTTGAGATCACCCTGGGCTACACAGTGAGTTCAAACACAGCTTGTACTACATAGTGAGATCCTGTCTAAAAAACAAACAAAACCCCCCTGAAATTTAAAAAGTAATGAAAAGCAGAATACAATTTATAGTACATTTTCAAGAAGAAAACAAACTACTATTATAGAAAGAGTAGGTGGGAAGGGTGCTACAAAATGGATTTGAAAGATTCCAAATTGGAGTGGTAAGTACAAGATATGGGTGATCACAGCACACTAAAAGACCAAGGAAACGTGTAAGAGGTGAATGGATACTCTGAATTCAAATCACACAGATTTTTTTTTTTTAAAATAAAGATTGCACTGCCTAGGGATAGGGATGTAGCTCAGTGGTGCCCTACCTGCGTGGCAAGTGCAAGGTCTTGAGTTCAATCCCTGATATGGAGGGGAGGGAAGAGGACTGCACTTGCCAAGGAATGAGGGAGTCACTAATTAACTCATAAGGAGAGAACAGCAGCAAAACTGACTAAAGAGGGAGAGCGAGAAAGTGGTAAGAACATTTCAGGTGCCACTACAGCACTCAAACATGACACTGTAAAGGACTGGGAGAGGAACAAAGAAATCTGAAAATATGTGTACCCCTGTAATTCCAGCACTTCAGAGGCGGAAGCAGGAGGATCACCACAAGTTCAATCAAGGCCACCAAGTTCAACTCGTTACATAGCAAGTTTCAAGGCCAGCCTGCACTACAGAGTGAGACCCTGTCTCAAATAAACAAATCAAAAATAAATAAAAAATACAAAGGTATGTAGCTCACTACAAAGGCCCTAGGTTCAGTCCCTGATACTGGGAAAAAAAAAATGAGTTAGACAAAGAGAACAATTAAAAAGATAAGGAATCTATTATTACAGCAGTTTCAAGATCAGATAAGACTGATAAATAAGTCTCATTAAATGGAATAAAATAAATCAAAATGACAAAGTACAGGATAAAATTCTATCACTTAGTATCTACTTTTTTCCCCTTCAATATTTTAAAAAATTGATTTTATTGGTACAACATATATTCATATATATAAACATTGAGCATTTGTACCAGTACATGACACGACTTTCTTTTACCATTCCCTTGCTCCAGCCTCCTGCCCCTGTATATATATGCTTTGTTTCCTTTCTTGACCATCAAATTTTTTTTCTCTTCTTTATTAGCCCCCACCCACCCTTTTCCCTTTGAATATTTTCCTCCTGTTTCACAATATCCATCACACATTTCAGAACTCATTTACACCTTCAGTTTCTCATTCCAGAAAATATATTCACATATCTGTCTCCTATTTTACTTATGATTATGTCACCAGGTACATCCATTTGAGTATGAATGACTCAAATTTATCACTTTATAGCAGAGTAATACTCAATTAAAAAAAAAACCCACACCTTTCTATCCAGTCTCCTGCTGATGGGAATTTGGGCTGTTTCCAAAGTTTAGCTATCAAAAACTGAGCTCTAGGGGCCAAGTATTTAGCTCAGTGGTTCCGGCGCCTGTCTTACAAGCACAAAGGCCCGGGTTCGATCCCCTGGTAACCATATAACAATACTGGGTATGGAGATTCATGCTCAGCAGCAGTCAGTACCACATATTACAATGCTGGGCGTGGTGGCTCACACCTGTAATCCCATGGGAGGCAGAGGCATGAGGATTGCTGTGATGGGCATTTGAGGCTAAACTCAGGGCCAGCCTGAACTACAAAGCGAGACCCTATCTCAAAAAAAAAAAAAAAAGAAAGAAAGAAAAAACTGAGCTGCTATAAATATGGGTGCACATATGTCACTGTGACGTGAATCTTTTAATTCTTTTGGGTATATACCTAGCAAAGGAATAGCAGGGTCAAATGGGGCTTCTAATCCTAGTTTTTTGAGGAATATCCACACTGATCTCCACAGTGGTTGCACCAGTCTACATTTCCACCAACAATGGAGAAGGGTTCCTTTTTCCTCGAAGCTATGCCAGCATTTGTTGTTGGTTAATTTTGTGATAGAAGCCCTTGTTTGTGGAGTGAGATGGAATCTCAGTGTTGCTTTCATCTACATCTCTCGAATGACCAGAGATGTCGAACATTTCTTCATGTGTTTCACAGCTGCCTTTACTTCTTCCTCTGAAGAATCTGTTCATTTCAGATGCCCATTTTTGAATTGGGTCTTTAAATTGGGGCAGGTGGTCTGATTTTTTTTTTTTTTTTGAGTTCTTTATATACTCTACATAGGAGCTCTTTGTCTCAGAAACAGCTGGTAAAAATTTTTTTCCCATATTGTCAGCTGTCTTTTTCCTCTGTTGGTGGTTTCTCTTGCTGTGCCAAAGAAGCTTTTCAATAAAATGAAATCCCAGTTATTGGTTCCTTCTGCTAGTTCCTATGCTACAGAGGTTTTGTTCATAAAGTCTTTTCCTAGGCCAATGTCTTCAAGATTCCTCCACAACCTGTTTTACAGCAGGTTTAGTGTTTCTGTTTTAATATTTAGGTCTCTAATCCACTTTGACTTTAGTTTAGTGCATGTATTAGCATCTATTTCTGACCATTTCCTTACTGTATATAGTTTTCATACATACTATTCTTTATACTATCATCCATTATCTGTGAAAACAAAACCAGAGACCATAATTTTCATGTTTCTTTTGAATCCTTATCCTAATCCCTTTCATAAATTTCTTTCATACATACATCATTTGCCTTAATAATTCCAGGAACCTTTCAAAAGTAAAGTTAGAGGAGTAAAATCTTATGGAATTAGTGCTCATAAAAAAGTGACTCCAGAGAGCTCCTATTTCTTTTTCTGCCACATGAGAAAATCCCAAGAAGTCACAGTCTGCAAACGAGAAGATGACCTTTACTAGAACTTGATCTCATTGGTATTCTGACTAAGGTCTTCAGGCTTCAGAAATGAAAAAGTAAAACTTCTGAGGCTGGTAGGACACCTAATCTGTGATATATTGTTTAGCAGCCTGAACTAAGGCACAGCTTCTACATTTAACCTATTTTAACTACCACATGTTGTACAAATTCAAGAAAAGTCTTCTGTAGCTTCAGGAGAAAGAAAACACAATTGAGGATTCGGGGATTTAGCTCAGTGATACTGTATTTACCTCACAAGAGCAAGGTCCAGGGTTTGATTCCTGGAGCCACAAAACAAAAAACAGAAAACCAGAAAAACAAAACAAAACTCCCAAAACAAAAACAAAACAAAAAATCTAAAACAAAACAAAAAACTCCACAATTGAGGTCTTACTATAAAAATAGTTTTGACGTTGTAAACCCTTTAAATCTTGGGGAGTCCCTATAGATGCCTAGACAACATTTTGAGAACTGCCACGATAACATATTCTATCACTGAAGGACATTTTTGAGTATTTGTTGAGAGTCTGAAATTGTATTTCTGGCAAGGTATGGTAGCACATACCTATAGTAATAGTACTTGGGAAGCTGAAGCAGAAGGACTGCTGTGAGATCAAGGCCAGCATGGGCTACATATGAGGTCAGGGCTAACTTGAACTATGTAGTAAGACCATGTCTCAAAAGACAATCAGGGCTGGGGATTTAGCTCAGTGGTTCCAGTGTTTGCCTGGCAAGTGCAAGGTCCCGAATTCGATCCCTGGTAACCACATACTACAATGCCGTACGTGGTGACTCACATCTGTAATCCCAGCACCCGAGAGGCAGAGGCAGAAGAATTGCTGAGTTAGAGGCTAGCTTGGGCTACATATCAAGTTCAGGGCCAGCCTAAACTACAAAGTGAGACCTTGTCTCAAACAAACAAACAAACAAACAAAAAAACCAAATGATCAATCAAATTGTACTGAAAGCATGAAGCTAGAAGACTTCACTTACTCAGTAGTCAAAAACCACAAGTATTTGCAAACTCTTCTCTGTTATATTGTACTTATTCTTTCATGTTATTGTTATATGTGGAAATCTAAATCACACTAATATTCTAAATGACTTTACTTACAGAAAATTTAAACTCTTCCTAGGCAATCAGAGCTGAAGACAATCCCACCTCTATCTGCACATTCATAACAGCAGCAGCTGTTCTACTTTTAACACCATCACATGTAAGTAGAGAAAGTAACCAAGAGCAAGCTCAATCTTATGAGATGCTAAGCTGTCCCTAGATATCATTTATCTCAAGGATCAGCTGATAACCCACATAAAAGAAAAGTTTTTTCTGATCTTTCGTGGACCAGATTATATTTAATCTTAAGTATTAAATCAGCCCCAAGCTTTTAGCATAAAATCCTTATGTTAATTCTATAAACTATCTGAATTTCTCTTATGACATTTCTTATACTCTCTTATTTGTTACTAGAAATTAATTCCCTAATGACTGCATTCTTTTTTTTTTTTTTTTAGGTTTTTGGAGACAGGGTCTCGCTTTGTGGTTCAGGCTGGCCTTGAGCTCAGCCTCAAACTCACATCACAGCAATCCTCCTGCCTCTGCCTCCCGAGTGCTGGGATTACAGGCGTGAGCCACCACGCCCGGCACTGTGGTATGTGGTATTGGTTGCTGCTGGGGTGAGTCTCCACACCCAGTATTGTTATGTGGTTACCAGGGAATCGAACCCGGGTCCTAGCGCTTGCGAGACAGGCGCCGGAACCACTGAGCTAACTCCCCGGCCCAATGACTGCATTCTTACATAGATCCAGAATCTGATCAGTGCAAACCATTTACCAAGTATTTAAAATACTAGTGAATATAATTTTTTGCTTCTGTGAACTCTAGTTACTATATATATATATATCTAGATATATCTAGATATATATATATATAGTATATAAAATGGTATGCAAAAGTGGTATACTGACTGGATAACAATTCTAAGAAATTTTAAAATATAAATCAGTGGGATTATATATTCCTTTGCTATAGCTAAACACCTTCCATGAAATTTACTAGCTTTAGGTTTGCCTATTTGAGATACTATTAGAGAAGAATAATTATTTTCGTAGGTCTAATTTGTAAAGACATTTTCAGGAAAAGATGGCATATTAGCTATTAAATACAGAATAATGTTCAACCAACTGCAGATATTTTTTATTTTCCAACATACAGAAAATCAACTGAGTACTCAAGATAATATACATTATATATGTAATATATATTATATGAAATATATATAATATATAAATAATGTGTATAGTATATATGTAATATATATGAAAGATCTTTTCATTTAAACAAAGGTTTACATTTAAATACTGATATAATTGTTTAACCAATAATGTAATAGTGCTCAGTCACTATCTTCAATCCATTTTCAAACAAAATGATTATAAACTTTCAGATTACCAAAAGTAACTTAACTGTGAATTTCAACTCAGAAGGCTAATGCAGGAGGATTGCCACAAGTTTGAAGTCAGCCTGGGCTCTAAAATAAGTCCAAGGCAAGCTCTGACTACATGACAAAACCCTTTCTCAAAAAAACTAATCAAACAGATGAATTTCAGTTTACATCTAAAGCATTCAATTTGGGAATTTACCTTTGGAGGATTTAAGAAATTTAAAAGGTCTTGGATGCAGGGAGATGAAAATGTGGAGGTAGGGTTTGGGGCACAGCTTAGTGGTAGAGCACTTACCAGAAAAAGTCAGGCCTTGAGGGTATAGTAGTGCATGCCTGTAATCCTAGCACTTGGGCAGGCTAAGGAAGCAGGATTGCCACTGGTTTGAGGTCAACCTGGGCTACACTACATAAGTGAGTTCAGGGCCAGTCTGACTGCAAAGGGAGACCCGTCACAAAAAATAAACAACAAAAACCCAAAGAAGAACCCTACAGAACAAGTAGGTAGGCTTTAATTCAAAATAAGAGAATTTTCTAATGGAGTTGTCACCAGCAACAGAGAAAGCTGTCTTGTGAGATGGTATGTTCTTTCACTGAGTGTTCTGTAACCTAGAATTTGTTATTCATCAGACAGATTATGAAAGAAACATGTCAAAGGGAAGGATATAAAACATCATAATATGTAAGGTCTTTTACAATTTAATGCTATTTATAAACTGAGATTACTTTAAATGTATTTTTAAGACAAAGCCTCACAATGAAGCCCAGGCTGGCCTCAAACTGATCCTCCCACCTCAGCCTCTTAAGTGCATATGCCACTGTGCCTACCAATTTTTACTACCTACTTAGAGCAAAATTTTAAAACCAGGTTGTAAAAACTAAAAAAAAAACAAAAACAAAAAAACAACACCTCAGAATAGAGGAAGTAGAAATCACAAACCAGTATTTTCTCCAGGTTTTAAGTGTATACTAAAGATAATACACTAAGAATACACAATTAACAGCACTTTATTAAAGCTTATTTTCAA